>JAPDFJ010000069.1:0-33783 GCA_027569595.1 Penicillium sp. G339 | reverse complement strand
CCCCCCCCCCCCCCCCCCCCCCCCCCCCCCCCCCCCCCCCCCCCCCCCCCCCCCCCCCCCCCCCCCCCCCCCCCCCCCCCCCCCCCCCCCCCCCCCCCCCCCCCCCCCCCGACACCACCCCCCCCCCAACGCCGACACAAGTTCGTTCTTGTGTTACATTGTGGGGCGTGTCCTAACAAAAAACCCCCCCCCCCCCCCCCCCCCCCCCCAAAACCACCCTTCCTCTCAATTACAAGACTAATGACTTTAAAAAACGTCAAGACACCATCTCGTGAAACTGCACAGCCCTTAACGAGACTTCCGTATGGTAGCCTGAGCCCTAACGGGCCATAATGAGGGTGAGCTCAGCTATGGCCATTTTGGTGCGCTAAAAGTAGTATCGGTCGCTCCCCTATATTTGCGAAAGTTGGCAAGGACACCGTGTTTCTATTCAGCGACTATGTCAGGGCGGTAAAGCTGAAGGAAAGAAATAACCCGAAGAATATTGCCGGTCTTCTACGTGACTGAGATTGTGTTATTTGTCTCTAACTCACTGGCTGTTATAGGGGGCGTAATACTGAACTTCTCTTTGATATTACGCTTTGGGTGTTTTTGACGATCACGATAGTCGTTGGCTGGTTGATGGTGATCTCTCCTTGCCGAGAGCGCTCAAGGAATAACACAAGCTATCGGATTTATTCGGATAGCATAGACATCCCCGCTCTACATATTGGTCACACTGTAGCGTGGAATTCAGCCACTCTGTTAAACATGACGTGTTAATGAAGCTTAGTGGCACACACGCTAGAGCTTGACCCTGATATATACCTTTGGTAAGCAAACCAATTATGCCCTATTAGGCTAGCGGAGAGCAAGGGAACCGCTGATATACGGATTCTCTGACAAATTCTTTTAGGGAATTGTTGTGACCACATCCCCCCTGCGCTCTCCTACCGTCGGCTATTCTCTGCCTAATAATTCTGTTATGATCGCGGGTGCTGTTCCTTGTCACCGGAGCGGAGCCTTTGTTGACAACTCCTCTCAAGAGGGGAAGGTAGGTCTTAGCTATGAACGGCCGTAAAAAAGGTTATATTACCTTGTGACCCCGTTAATACTCTACGGTGATTTTTGGAGGTCTAATTGCCGCCTTCCATTTGAAATCTTATCGCCTGTCTACTAGCGGCTGGCTCACGGCCAAAGCCAACTAAGCATAGGTCGTCGCCGGTTTTGGTCGCGTCGCTTGTTCCACCTCATTTCGGGTCAATACACCTGTACATACTACAGAAATGTGAACGGCTGGAGGGAGAAAAGGAGAAAAGGAGACGACAACCTGAGGGTGGGGGAACCGGTCTCATGCTCGCTAGAAAGTTGCCGATCTGACTTACGGCGATAGCCGTAGTTACCACTTACCAGCGAATATCATCTGCCCGCATTAATGACCCTGATAACCGTTAATCTCTCTTACTGCGGCGAAGTTTTCAAACAGCGACTGATTACGCCTTGACCACGGAAATTGCCCATGGGCCCTCCGGGGAGCACCAGGACTGTAAATTCTCATCTGCAAAATCTGTGAGTCATGGTAGCGGGGCTCATTGGGAAGCTTTAGCTCTTACATGAACCCCTCCCGTCTCCTCAAGCCCCATTTGCTGCTGACCTGTCCTCTCTGAACTCATCGAGGCTTAGTTACTTCCAAATTTCAAACCGGAATTCAGCTGTCAGCCGAGTGCAAACAAAAGCTTAATACTGTCCCAGATCTACGACTGGTACTAAGACCGCTGAAATCGAACTGGGGAAGAAGGCCTAGTTCAACGATAATGCTCCAATCCACAGTCCAAAGGATCTCCAGTTTTCGCACCGCCGTATCTCCTGTAACTGCCAATCTAGAATTTCTCAATTCTAAATACTTGGAAGGAAAAGATTCCTCCTGGAAAACCAGACTTTTTACCGACGAAGCAAGTCCCTCTGCCTGTCGCTCTGAAGGCCCGACCAACTCACCAAGCCACGCAGAGGCAGGGCTTCCTATGCGAAAGGCAAGATCGGCAAGATCGGCAAGAGCTGCTGGTCTGGGGTATTGGCTAATGTCTTGGACCCCACGGCAAGCCAAGCAGATCAATACCTGAATAGTTCTTTATTAGGCCCACTTGCAAGTTTTCGGCTTGGTAACAGTGCCGCACGGCCTCAAGAGCCTCTTGAAAGGTGCTCAGTAAGTCGCGTGGGTTTCTCTTCTCATCGCCTCCCCAACATGGCCAAATCACCCTTTGACCAAAAATACAGCGCTGTATTTTCTATGGTCACAGCTCTTCTGGCTGCTGTCGCCTTTGCTGTTGGCCATCATGCCCTTTACCAGCGTTTGAGCGGTCAGCCCGTGGACCGAAATGGATCTTTGACCTCATTTTCTTCTTCGCTGCAAGTACCGGAGCAGCAGATCTACCTCTCACTCGGCGGATTCTTCGCCTTCGTGGTGAAGACGCTTCTCAAAATCTCAGTGTCAACCACATTTGCTCAACTTACCTGGAGGGCCATGCAAAACCGAACAACTCAGATCAGCCATGTTGACGATCTACTGTCGGTTCTGGAAAACGGATTCGCCGCTCTTAAAGTGCATCTGTGGAAAAGCTTTCCATTTAGTATGCTTTTGACAGCAATCTACTGGCTTCTTCCTGTGTCGTCTATCATTACGGTAGCTACTCTGAACGTTGGAATGGCTTCCTTCAATGAGTCATCTCTTCGACGTGTGCCTCGAATCGATTTTGCGAGCTCAAATTTCGCCAGTCTCCAGTCTAGTGAATTTGGATCTGGGGCTAACAAATCTTGGTCGACTACCATGAACGGTCCATCGCCATATACCCAAAGCATTGTCACTGGTGCGGCTACACAGGGTCATATTTTACCAATCCACCCCCCCGCAGTCAACTCATCCTGGATATTAGATTTCCATGGCCCTGCAATTGTCTGCCAGGAAGTCAACGAGTCCACTTCTACCCTCTTCAGAGACAACATTGTAGAAGCTATCAATGCATCCTCGCCAATCGCAAAAGTCGTATATGACTATCTTTCCTGGATGCCGAACGGAAAGGAGGTGGAATTCTGGACTCCATTCGATCGTTCAGAGAATGGTTCATTCTCGCAAAGAACATATCCCTCCAGCCCTTTATTTCCCAACGCAGACCCCGAACTTTATGAGAACCTGAATGACATGTCTCTTGCTGTATTTGTCGCGACATTTCCGCATATGCATGAGTGGAATGGCAATTCAACCAGTATGGACACGCTTATGCGGGACTCCACGATCCTGCGTTGTGTGCTTCATAATGCAACCTACCAGGCAAATTTCAGGTATGAAAATGGGAACCAGTCGATTCAAGTCACAAATGAAAGACTCCATGGCACGATCAATTTCCTGGACGGTATTACGAATCTCTCGACCTCAAGTACGGGAATCTACAAAAACCTCACAGGCGTTCACAGTGAGTGGTTGATAGAAACGTTCTCTTACCAGTCAATACTGGCGGCATTTGGAAACGTTCTCTTCGGGTCCATCACCAGCACAATCCTTCATTTTGATGACAAGATCAACTCCTCATATCCATACGTCAACAACACGGATATTCTGTCAACTTCATTGGCGCGATGCGACGAACTGTCTTTCCTGGAATCAATCGTCAACGGCGGGCGCCAGACTGAATTCACTCTCTATTGGAAAGAGCAATCCAACTATTCGACACAAAAGGCATCCTTGTCGTTGCAAGAAGGCCTCGAAGAAATATTCCGGAATATCACTGTTTCATTCATGAGCTCAAACTTGTTCCAGTAAGCCCAAATGCCATCTTTTGTAACCTCTTTCGTCTGACCATCCACAGACCGAACTACACCGCCAACCCACAATCAGACGTAAATGTGACAATCACCTTCTACCACAACGTCTTCACGTATAATCGGTCAATATTGTGGACTGCTTACGGCATTGCTATTGGAATCACACTATTTTGTGTCATTGCAGGGGTCCTGGTGTATTTATCCAACCATGGCTCCTATAGCACCAAATTCTCCACGATCTTCAGACTGACTCAGGGTGCGATTGTTTCGACGAAACTGGACATAAAGGATTATAGCGGTTTTGACCCGCTCCCGGATCATATGGCTGAAGCGAAAATATTATTCTGTCGTGGTTCGAACTCTTCTGAGAGTGCATCGTCTAGCATTCCGTTAGATCATTTGAGGCAGGATGATGAAGTGCCCTCTACAGGTTCTTAGAGCCCGCTTTAATGAAAAGAGTAGACAGGAGAAAGGGGCTTAATAGTGACCTCGCTTCACTAGCAAATGAAGGTAATCTCTATAATCTTTCTACTTGCTCGGGCACTGTACACGCAATTTTTGCGATATCAGGAGCATTGGCTTAGAGGCTGTTTGTTTCCAGAACAGCGTAGCTTCTGCTGATAGAATCGATCGCAAGTCTTTCGTAGAGACCGAGTTTCAGCGTGCCGAAGAGTGACATTGCCAGTGTCGGCAGAATGATGGCGAAATGACGAGGCCGGCTCGGGGGGTGGTTGCAAATTGGCGTGGCTGACGCCACAGTTGTGGCTCATTGTGTTGTTTGTTCGCTACGAAGCGCCAGTGGCCAGTTATGATGCCGGACTGTGCGATCGTGGAGGTTGAGGCGATGCAGGGCGAGCTGTGGCAGATGTGTCGGGGGATGTTAGAGAGAGGAGAGATGAGAGAACAGCGACGGATAGCGATTAACTTATATTTGAGGTGGGGTAAGGGTTCGCAATTTCTTGCATTTCAACTGGTTGATGCGCAGCCTTGGGCCCGGGGTCACGACACACGCACCACTCCAGCCAGGTGCCTCAGTAAGATTATACTATTTTCGACAGGCTTTGTCAGCATATTTTCGCACCGGAATAGTAAAGACGTACCGGGAAAATTCAGGTGCCTGATACCCAAAATAAATCAGGTACAGAAGAATTCGAAATTGGCTTCCATGTTTTACACAGAGAAACTCTCCCAAACCCTACCGCCAAGGCTATGGTGAAACCCAGGAGGTTCAATTCAGCTAGTGTTAGATCACCCCGTGGGGGCCAGAATGGAAATGTAATGTACATGACAAGATCAATACATCAAGTTGTTGAATCATACGTCACCTGTAGCTGCTACCTTCCGCCTGTACAAAAGTCAACCCCAACACCGAAACTCCAAAAAAGAGACAAACGCCAACGGGCACAGAATGGCCCCAAACCTGGCTCCCTCAACTCACCAACTCATTTATGATATGATTTTAAGCAAATAACTGATTACAGCCCAGATCGCCGATGCAGCAGGATGCAGTACGCGTTCCATCACCACCATTCGCAGTAATCTGCGGCACTTCAGTGGCACCAGAGCACCGGCTGTTCGAGCGGGAAGACCACACAGTATCACCCCACTGATGTTGGAGGCTCTCTGTGACCATCTATTGGAAAAACTTGGGCTTTATTTGGATGAGATGGCCCTTTTGCTGTGGGATGAGTTCGGCTAAACCCTAACAATCTCCAGCATTAGGAGGGCGCTGATCTCTAAAAAATGGTCCAAGAAGACTACTCGACAGAAAGTGAAGGAAAGGAATGCTAATCTACGAGACTGTTACTTACACAACCTGTCCGGGTTCCGCTCGTACCGTCTAGTGTATATCGATGAGTCCGGTTGTGATAAACGGATCGGTTTTCGGAGAACTGGCTGGTCACCGCTCGGTATTGCACCTGTTCAGCTCTCTAAGTTTCATCGTGATCAACGGTACCAGATTCTCCCATATTCTCAGGGTGGTATCATTTTGTCACGAGTATTTCGGCGCTCGACTGATGGGACCATTTTTGAGGACTTCGTTGAGGAGCTTCTAAAACATTCTGGGAGGTGGCCGGAGCCCAAATCTGTCCTGGTGATGGATAACGCCTCTTTTCACCACTCGGATCGGATCGAAAAAATGTGCTTAGATGCGGGAGTGAAATTATTGTATTTGCCTCCCTACTCGCCAGACCTGAATCCTATCGAAGAGTTTTTTGCTGAACTCAAAGCATTTATTCGGAAACATTGGGCATTCTACGAAGACGACCCTGAACAGGGGTTCGATAATTTCCTAGAGTGGTGTGTGGACGGCGTAGGCGCAAGGGAGAAAAGCGCGAAAGGTCACTTCCGGCATGCAGGCGTCAGCATTGTTGAAACGTGATTTAAACAGTCCGGTTACTATCCACAGTTTGAATTGACATTATTGTATATTTCATCAGAGGAAATCGGTGGTAAAGCTTATTATCAAAATGCATTATGTAGATTTCTCGCGTTACTCTAACTATGTAAATATCACGTTTCTCCATCATTTCTCATGGCCGCTGGTGCTTAATTGGGCCCTAGTCCTGGATCGCGTATCGGTGACCGTCAGTCAAAATTTATCTTGTCGCTAGAATTTACACGATTCTGCCGATTGGTCCGGGCCTTATCCGTCACCCAATCGTCATTTGGGGGCCAATCCATGATTTCCTCGATCGTGATTGAAATAGGCTCTGGTAGGAGGCGCCAAGCTGAATGCGGGTCCCAAGAAGTCCAAGAAGCGTGCATTGCTACTTACTATATATGTATGCACGTGATCTCAACCTCATTATTATCCCAGCAACCGCGATATTTCAACAGATCTCTTTCCCCAGTTTAACGAGCCCTTTCACAAGATTGGCGATACTCTCGCTCTCGGGGTTGTCCGAAGTTGCCGCATTACGTTCTTTCGGTCCAATCCGTTGTTTCTTCCTTTGTTTGGACCGCATCTTTGTCTGTTCATGGTCGATCTCTTGCTCTCGAGCATAGTTATCAGGTGGTATATATGGTGCGTTTCAGTCTTGACAGTCACGGTGGTGAATCCTCTTATTCGTCGCGGTCGGGCGGTTCGCATCGCGGCCCTTCCCGCCATTACTCAGTCAATACAGGAAGTTGACATCGTCGCCACATGGCAAGTCTCTCGGGTCTCGTACAGTACGTCTTGAAAAGTCGTTTTCTTCGCTTCGTACCGCGCATCGATCGGGTCTGCTTCAGTGAAGTCCAAAAGATGTACATACAACACATTCAATACGTGCGAGCAAGGAAAGTTTCGTTAGGATACGCCGAGCAGTCACCAATCATTCAATCTATGCACACTTTCAAGACATGTTGGTCCAGTGGTTTCTGCTCGACATCACGGCCACTCTGTTGCTTGTTTTTGCTGCGGAAGCCAGTGATAAGCACTGTCACCCATGCCGGCTTTCCGTCACTGTCCATGTTCGCGTTTCACGAATAATATTCGACTGGCTGGACTGACTCGGAGCATCGCAATTTGGGGAATAAGTAGCAACAGCTTGATTAAAGGATCCCTCCGAAATGGTGACTAGCTCATGAGTTTCACTTTGTGTATCACCAGAGCGACCGCCACGAGACGCCTTGTAAGAAGCCAAAGCATAAGTTATATGCCCACTACCATAGCTCGTTCCTCCAAGACTCATTCCGGATGAGCGGAGACTATCAAGAAAAGGCTTGAACTGGGGTGAGCAGGCCGTGATGATGCTCAGAGACTGGGCCATTTGCGTCGAAATAGCAACGGTCCATGTATCCCAAGACGGGTCATTTGAGCCTTTGGTATCGCTAGCGTAGGCTAGCTGGCAAATAATAGCAATAGCCACACTATGGATCGTATATCCCATTAGCCAGTGAGATAGCTAATCATAGAGGAGATGGGGCTACCGACACAATTCGGAATAAAAATACACTGGCAAGGACGGCCTTCTTTTGAATGTCTGCCTGAAGACGCACGATGATCAACAGAGCTTGCACAACGATTCCGGCCTCTGATAAGATATTGGAGATACCAAGATAGTTCCACAAGGTCGTCTGGACTTTCAGTGAGCGTCCTTTATGTATATAAATCACTATTGTAATGCATACCAAATTGAAGCACTTCCCCTGCAAATAGTTCCATGTCTCTGGAACCTGACACTGGAAGGCTGATGTCAATACTCCCGAGATCGTCCAAAGTACAATGAAGGCTCCAAGCCCGAGAGCAAAGCGGCGGTCAAGCGATGCGGGTGTTAAGTTGCGAATGAACATCATGAGAGCGAGCTTCGAGCAACACATGCTGGCAACGAAGAGGATATCAGAGGCATACTGAGACTATCTCCTCGATTTAGTATTAGCGGCAGAATCTAGACAAATACTGGAGAGCAAAATGACGAGCCGTTCAGGATCATAACTTGCCTTCATCATCATCCGCTGGCCAGCTTCCGAGAGCGTGGCCAGATGTTGCCCCAATCCACTCTCCGTAGCTTTTGACACCGCGACCGACTGAGCGATACAAAAAACCAACGCTCCAATGCTGAGAAAGTCGTCAAATGTAAGCTTGCGAAAAATCCAGTACTTAGTTCCCAAGCGCGTGAAGACACTCAAGATGGCGGTTACCAGCATGAACCACGTCACTACATTAATGCCGGGCGTCCATGTTTTGCGCAATTCGGGCTTCATGTCACGAGTCTTTCCGAGAGGACGAGTAAAAGAAAAATATGTTCAAAATAAAATGCTGTGAAAAAGAAAACCGACCGAGCACGATACCTATAACCGCGGGGCTCACGATGCTCAGCATAATTCTCGCTGAGTTACGGAGTATGCCTATTTGGGGTTTAAAGGCGGGCGTATGAAAATTACAAAGCCATTGCTAGCGGCGCTTCTCACTAAGAAAGTTGTTGCCACGATTCGGACCACTCCAAACCTTCGGTCGATTCTGATCGCTCAATGGCTAGTCTCAGCTAGAGGCGGCAGCCCCATCAAGTATTACGTAGCATCCGGAGTCCCAATCCACCGACCGTGTATGGAAGGGGCTCTGCTCTTTATGTGGGCGTCGTCTCAATAGAATGTCTAGCGCTGCAGCGTCATCCGTTGTGATTGGCATGATTAGCATTGAGACCCGCAGCTTCTCCACCGAGCCGAGTCCGGGCGATCATTCTCATCATCTATGCGCGAACCAAAATGGTAAAGCAATGTCTGGTACTGAGGTAAACTCTATGATTCCGCATCGCATAATCCGTTCTCTTCTTACTTGAGACAGAACGGTTTTAGCCTGGTTCAAGTTGTGATACTCCATAGATCAGGTTTGTCCAGGAGCTGGTGACGAGGCTGCGTTGCATGTGAACGGGGCTTCGGGATCGATTAGCTTCCGGAGCCCCAAGCGGTTTGGCCAAAAATTTTCCCGTCCGAGACATACCCATTGAGAGTGATTGGGGCTCTTGGCGTCCAAATTATCCTCAATTTAACTTTGATACGAAGCCAATCAAAGCAGAGGGTGAAGTTCATCAGGGCGCTCCGTGGCCGCTAGTGCTTGGTGTTCGTGGGGCAATTTAGCAAGTTGAAATTTTTTGTTTGGTCTTAACGGGGTCTATAGAAGCCAAGGTTACATTGGATTGGATCCATTGCTTCTGGATAATGGTCGTAGTAGACACTTGAGACTTCTCGAAAGATTCCAAACTCTCCTCTTTGAGCGGCCTTTTCTCACGGGACATTTAAGAAGACGCCGACCAACGCATGTAAGCCCAAACATGAAACGCGGGACATTGGGATGCGGTGGTTATAAACAAAAGTAGGGGTAGTTCTTTTTCTTATGTCTTTCCCTTTTGTGAGAATCGCGGCCGACTTTTGTGAGCGAACCAGCCTCGAATCCAGAACGTCGGTTAATCCCCTATGTGTCACTAAGCCACGCTAGCTGCTCAATGCAGAAAATGCGCCTTATCAAGCGTTGGCGGGTTGCTCTCGCTAGGGAAATTTTGGAGCTAGTGATATTTAGTGGTGCAACATAGCACAACCATAAGGGGCCAAAACGTGTGGGAAGACTCTGAGAATGGGTAGCGAGTAGTCATTTGGTTAAGATGTTCGAGATGCAATGTGTAATAAAGTAAGACGGGAGTGTGACTGCAATTCAATTCCCGGGTCAGGCTGTCCCACACGTAAGCTCAGCCAGACCAAGTCTTAGCATGTCAACGCTGCGCTTGAAGATGACAATCTGTTCTCGATCAATCCCGCAAGTGCGTCTGCATGGGCCTTCTAGAAAGATGTGCGCTTTTGTTGCTGAAATTCACGGTTCGAAGAAAAATACCATCGACATAGTGGACATCTCCCTGAAACGCCCAGCCACGCCATTGTGGATGCTTTATTGGTCTAGCCTTTTTTTCTTATTTTCCGTTAGAAAAAACCCAAATAACCTCTGCAGTCGACAGCTGCATATCTCCTTTCTTCCTTTTCTGCATCACTTCCCTTGTTAGCCATGCCTTCTCAACAGTCGAAACAAATGAATACTATCGGCATGCAGGAAATTGGTTGTCCGTCCAGAAAGGAGCTCGACGACGCCAATTTGGCGCGCATGGGGAAAAGACCGGTACTGAAGGTAAATAAACAAATAATCCCTAATGCTCAATTGCAATTGAATCATGGTTGTTGATAAAACGCAGCGGAATTTTGGCCTTATGTCAATACTGGGATTCAGCTGTACGATTCTAATTACTTGGGAAGGCATTGTTGTGTGAGTGATCGTCGAGACCGCAATTTATTTTTATTCTCTTGTGCTAACGCCAAATGTTGATGATAGGCTGTTTTTGCAGGCATACCAAAAGTATGATTTACTGCAGAAGCTTGTTCGCCCTGAGACAAAATAACTGACGATTAACGCACAGTGGTGGACCAGCAGGCGCGGTATATGGATTTCTTTTCGTATGGATTGGAGTTGCGTCAACATTTGTAGTCCTGTCGGAACTTGCCTCGATGTAAGCGTCCGCTTTTTCAGGATAAAACAGACTTAACTGACCATTTGATAGGGCCCCAACCTCGGGAGGCCAATATCATTGGTGTTCAATGCTTGCCCCACGGTCTATGATGAAGCCGTTCAGTTATTTGACAGGCATGGAAGCCTCCCCGGATAAACGCAATGGATCTATATGCTAATTCAATCATAGGTTGGCTGACAGTCATCGGATGGCAAGCGACGTATGCGACCTCATGCTTTTTGTGTGGTACGCTCATCCAGGGCCTAATAGTCCTCACACAAAGTCGCTATATACCACAGAGCTGGCATCCCACGCTATTTTTCTGGGCGGTTGCCGTATTCGCGATTGCGATCAACAGCGCTGGGGGTAAACTCCTGCCTCGGTTTGAGGGATTCATTCTCATTCTTCACATCCTGGGGTTTTTCGCTATCCTTATTCCATTGACCTACATGGCCGATCATGGAACAGCCAAGGAGGTTTTCACTGAGTTCATGAATCTTGGTGAATTCCCGTCTCAGGGACTTTCATTCTTTGTTGGCATGGTCGGTTGTATTTTTGCCTTTGCTGGAGGCGATGCGGCAGTTCACGTAAGTAAAGCTATTTGCTTTGTCAGGACGCATGTATACTGATACACCGGAACCATTTTCAGATGTCCGAAGAAATTACCAATGCCTCGACTGCTGTTCCTACTTCGATCATGCTCAGCGTTCTGATAAATGGCTCCTTTGGATTTGGCATGTTGCTTGCCATGCTCTTTTGCCTGGGTGATATCGAGACCGCACTTGAATCGCCCACAGGCTATCCGTTCATGTCAATCTTCCTACAGGCCACAGGCTCTGTTCCTGGTACTACCGTTATGTGTTCCATAGTGACTACTATGGGAATTACAACCTCAGTCGGTATGCTAGCCTCCGCCTCGCGTCAGTTCTGGTCATTTTCCCGCGACCGGGGAATTCCAGGCTGGCGTCTCTGGAGTCGGGTATGTTGAAGTAAACCCAAGTCAATGAAACTGATCAACGCTTACATTTCTGCTCGTACAGGTCCATGGCGGTACGGCCGTTCCAATATACTCAGTCCTCCTGACCACCTGCGTAGCTTGCCTTCTAGCCCTCATTCCCATCGGGTCCTCAGTTGCCTTTAATGATTTGTGCGCCATGTCGATATCCGGCCTCTATCTATCATACATGGTGGTCGCTGCCCTTCTGCTCTATCGCCGCTGTACGGGCGGTATCGGCAACGCCCGCAGCAGTGATACGGCGATTGTTAATACCGTCGATGCCAAGCTGGTTTGGGGGCCTTTCCACCTTCCAGGAATCTGCGGTATCTTGGTCAACTCTTTCGCCCTCATCTACATGGCTATTGCCGTTTTCTTCAGCTTCTGGCCTCCTTCCTGGGTCGTCACTGTTCAGACAATGAACTTCAGCGTTGTTGGAACATGTGCTGTGATCATTCTCAGCTTCATATATTATGTTTTGCGGGCAAGGAAAATCTATGCTGGCCCAATCGTGGAGCTTGATTAATATAAACCGGAAAAAGGCTTACGCGTGAAGAAAACCCATACTTTGTTGGTGTGTCAAAGTGGTGTAATCAGATACTGCTCGGCAATTTACCCAAAAGACGCTTGGTAGGAAGTCTTAAGGTATAGGGTGAGATGCAATTCCTTTTTTCAAACAATCAAAAGGTGTTTGAACTCGTCCTGGATATTTAGGAATTGGGAAAAAGGGCTATGCTCGAATGAAACTTGACCTCAATAAGCTAATGCAATCTTAATGTCATGTTCACATGCGAGTCATCCGCACAAGAGGGTGGGGCGTCCTAAAACACATAGTAATTACCATTTTTTTGGTTCCTCTTTATTTCTTTCTTTAATCAAAACTTCTATTCTTTGTTGATTTTCAATATATGCCATTTGCTGAGTATAAAAAAAGATTCCGGATTGGATTTCCAACATATAGGATTGCTGTTTTCGTTATGCAAACATATCCTGTACTTTGAGTATGGGTAGACGTATGAATTGAGGACCACTCAGTCTAATACTTTCAAAATTTACGAGTAAATCACAGAGACTGTTTTACAACTGAAGAGCTTTGACATCTGGAACTCAATACACATGCTTCTTGCGTTATGTAATTGAAATATAAGGCTGACCCATTCGCTTACGTTTCAGCCTAGTTGCACCCTGTAACGATGCTAAGAAACTCAATTTCAAAAAGGAGATAACCTGAAAATTGGATAACCAGATTCCTATTCTTCCAATCCATCTGCACACAGCTCAATTCTATGACAATCGGTTTTAGGATAAAGCTTTTGCAATGCTAATGTTTCATGTTGAGACCTCCAAAAACCATTCTCAGGTTCACATGACAATTTAAATCCATATAAGACGACGAATCCAGGTCTGTAGCTTTTCTTCTAAGTCCTAATTCATTATTTTTCCTTCCCAGTCTTCACTCTTTCTCCAGATCAACGAAGATGATTTTCACGGCGGTCGCATATATTCTTCTGCTGACTGCTAGTAAAGTAGTTGCACATGGGCTGATAACTCGGATCAACGGCGCAAATGGAGTCGAGATGCCAGGACTGACCGGTACATAATAGCTATTTGCGGAAAGTTTTAACTTGGTTATTGTTCAAGTACTGATTAACAATAGTTATCGATGGTATTCCCCGTGACTGTCCCTCTGCTGCGTGCGGCGGACAGAAAGATACTGCAGTGATCCGAGATCAGGAAATGGGAAGCGTGAAAGCGTCGGCACTGGGCCGCACTTTGAGCTCTGGCCCTGTGGATCCTAAACGAGTAATTCTGAGTTTTATGAAGCCTAATACCCAGGCGAGGGCTCACACCCGTCATTTCCCGCAAGGTTTCTCAACCCCCTTTTCCTTCTCTTCTTATCTTCCGCCTCGTCTTCTCATTTATTTTCCCGTATTTCGTGAAACGGGCTAACATGATATAGCTCGTCAATTCATTAACGATGCGGCTAGTGTCGCTACTAATGCTGGTGGCGCTATTCTCAACGGTAAGTATCGACTTATGCTTCTTTGATACATGCTGGTCCCTTATTATTATTATTATTATTCAAGGGGCCCAAGATATTGCGGATAAAACGCCTTTTGGTGGTGCTATCAAAGGTATTCCGGCTACCCTTTTTTACACTCAATTCATGCTCATGAAATTATACAGGGGCACAGTCAGCTGTTGACGACGTGGCTGGGGCTATACCAGGGAAGAAGCCCGGTGCAACCACACCCAGCGGTTCTGTGGAGAATGGCATCAAAGAATCTGCAGGTAAAGGTTCAAGCAGCGGGTTGCCCTCCGCTTCGGACGAAGGCGTCATCACGATGATTTATCATCAGGTTAGTCACCCAGAACGGTGCTACCATCATCAGTATCACTAAATACATCTCCAACTAGGTAAATCAAGATGGAGCAGGCCCCCTATCGGCAGATATTGATGCAACGAGTGTGGGTGCCGATGCTCGGGCATTCAAATCGGCTAAAGTCGTTCAAAACATTCCGGGTGTCGTAGGGTTTTCAACTTCCAGTACCATGGACTATCAAATTAAGGTCCAAATTCCTTCAGGAATGAAGTGTACTGGTATTCTCGGTGATGTTAAAGATATTTGCATTGTGCGCGTCAGAAACAACGCTATCTCCGGCCCTTTTGGAGGGTCCGCCGCTTTCACCAATTAATGCACAATCATGTCGGATAGGAGTGAATTTGTAATGATCGAGATCAGACTCTGTTTCCATTTTGGGACTAGTGCGGCATCCGCAGCCTATCTACGAGCCTCACCCTTCTCTTGCACCTCTTCTTCTCTCCCCAGACTTAATATCGCGTGTATCGAATATACTTATTTTCTTAACAACCTAGCCTATATTATATGATACTGAGATTTTTGGAGCGGAAGGGCATGTTTGATTACTATCGCGGGAGAACAGGATTAAATACACTAAGTTCGGCTGCGTACGGCAGCCGAAATACGCCAGATATGCACTTCTGGGATCACATCCTCCCCCACCTAAACGAAACTACGTCCTCGAGTTTCGGAGTAATCGCCCTATAACGTAAACGTTCGGACGAAGTCGTCATCGTTCGAACCAAATTCATCGGAGAAACAAAGGAAAAGTGCGATCGTTATCGCGTTGTCGTGCCAAGTTGCGTCGTCATAGGCGTTCGTGGACTTAGGCACTTCCAAAAGTGCACGTAATTGCGGTCATGTCGTGATTATATAGTAATTACGCAATTAAACGGGAACTGCCGTGTTATGATATCGCCACTACGTCGTTTTTGCGCTGCCGACGGCAACTTCCAGCAAACTTGTAGGTATATAAACACCCAGGTTTTCTTCTTTCCTTCCTGGAAACCTTCCTCACCATTTCTCCATCTGATCTTTTGCTCTTGGGTCTTTCCACTTCAGTTTTCACGAACGCCTGCCTTTCTCCTCAGAATGGGTAAGTCCGCAAACGTCCGTCAGTTGTCATGGTCATCAGCTAACACCTCATAGCCTCCCCAAGTCGCAAACGTTATCCTCAACCGCCGGCGACGTCGCCCACGTATCGCGTGCAAAAGCGACCGTCGTCAGTCATTTCTCCGTCTCCTCGCCTTCACGTCCGTCGTGAGTCTCCCCGAACGTCCCTTTCTTTGAACATTCGCTAACTTCCTCACAGAACCAATCAACTTGGATATAGACGAAAATCCGCTATCGGATCTCTTCACCACGAAACTAGATCAGGATCTCCTGGCTCTGGGTGTTAGACGGGATACTGATTGGCGGATGGAGGCGAAAGACTACCGGGGTTCTTAACAACTCCGCGTAGCGCTGGTGCAGCGAGTGGGCGAGATCGCTCCTTTAGGGGAAGCTTGCGACTCCTGTGGGAAAGGTTTCGGGCTATTCGACTCCTATATCGTCGCCGTCGCAGGGAAAAACCCTGTGTTCGGTGGTTCGTGCGGGAACTGCGCCTTTAATGCAAGCGGCCTTCGCTGTTCCTTCCGTGAGTTTATTCCCTTTCCCTTTCTTTTGTCCACAGTCGCTAACTTTTGTAGGGGACCATCCTCCTGCCTTCTTCCTGGAGAAGTTGGAATCGGAAAACCCCGATCATCTGCTTCTTCGAGAAGTTGGCAAAAGCACGATCTCTCCCCCAAAAACTATGAGTACGCCCACGTTCCAGCACGTTTTTTCAGTTTTGCTAACTTCTTTTGTAGCCAAACAAAGCAGATCTGCAGAACGCTACCCAAGGGAGCCCTCTGAGCCATAAGTCCACAAGTGCACACTCAGGTACCCCTAAAGGAAAAGCTTCTCAGAAACTACTAACGTTCGCTTCTGATTTCCTCAAATCGTATCTCAAGGATCCACGGATCTTCCGAGAAAGCGAACGGGATTGGTCTTTCACGCGCGCCACGCTTCGACACATTCCAGAAATGGTTGAGCGACTTCGTCAAGAAGAGCGCGTCCTTCGTTAGTTCTTACGCGAGAACGGCGAGGAAGCTTCCAATCACGAGGATTCGGACCTCGAGATGGAAGACAACCCCTTCACCGAGTGAGTATCTTCCTTTTTCCTTTCATGAACTGATATACCTTCTTGTTTGTTTTCGCGAATAACCACAAAAACACTTCCCTCATAACCCCATAAATCACAAAAAAAAAGAATGCCCAATTTTGTACATATCCCCCCTCACGCTTCCCTTTCGTCTAATATTGACTCTGAAAGCAGGGAGAGCGGTCAGATAGTAAGAGTGATGTTGGTATTAGTGTAAATACGGGGGAGGGGCTGCCGTTCGGCGGTGAACGGTATTTTGCCGTTCCTTTTGCAACTTCATCGTGGTTGCCGATTTTGCGCGATCGGGAAGGTGTAGAGGTTCGGAGGAAGAGGGAAGGCGCGAACGTATTGTTGTCATCCTTAGAAGGACGCGTCCGGCCGTCCGAGAACTTCTTCTTTTTCCTCCTCACGTTTCCGACCGCGACTTCAACTTCCAGCGCATATCGCTGTCCTTTCGTTACTGTCGTTTCTATCTCTTTGTAATGGGTAAGCTTGGAATAATTCCTAATTTCCGAAACGCATTTAGCGCGTTTCGCGCGTTTTTGTCATCGTTTTGGCGGTTTATTGACATTTCGAATAGCGAAGAATCGTCCCGCGCTATCTCCTCGTGGAGTGGCGCTAACTCGTAGCGTCGCCCACCGTGTTTCCAAGCGCAGCGGTAAGTTCCCGACCTCTTTGTCGGTTTTATTTTTGACGCGTTCTAATCAGATCTGCCGCTGTCGACCCCTCGCACTCGCGAACGCTCGCGTAAGGATCTGCCCCCTGTGGAGTCCACTGACGACGAACTCGATTCCGTTATCGAGAAGTCTCCTTCTATGGAGAACTCGTGGCGTTCCCCTGGGTTTGGCATGCCGCAGAGCAAGTCGCCCTCCGCGTTCGCAGCTTCAGCTGCACGTCCTTCCCTGCGTGAGTTTGTTTACCCACGCGTTTGTGTATCGACTAACGCGTTTTGCAGCGTCTCTTCCCGGTCTGAACGCGTCCGGTAATCCCATTACCAACCAGTTTTCGACCCCGCTAGAGCTTGAGCTCCTCGTAATAAGCGCGAGTCGGGATATTGACTGGCGCGGCAATGTATAGAAGCCCTGTCATACGCATGTGTAGGCTCGTGCTGCTTACGTGTAGCAAGCGGGCGTTCGGGTCCGTGAAGAAGACAAATGCGCTAAGTGTGGCAAGGGTGATGGGCCCTTCGACTCTTGCGTGTTCATGATCGCGGGCAAGAATCCTGTGTTTGGCGGCGCTTGCGCCAACTGTGCGTTCTAGAGCGGTGGCTCGAACTGTTCGTTCCGTACATTTGTGAAATTCCCAATATCCAAACAATCGCTAACGATTTTGTAGGGCAGGGTGCCAGATTGCCCGAGTTCATCCTCGATAAACTCCGCGGGGTCAATCCTGGTCATCCAGCACTCCGAGTCCAGGCTAAGGGTCCTGAGGCTCTAGAGGTACAGTCGGAATCGACCAGCCCGAGCGTTCAGGTACGATTTGGTGCTTTCACAACGCGTTATTTGTTGTTATTATTACTAATGCGTCTTTACAGACCAGCCGTCACCGTAAGGCTCCGGCCGCTTCGCGCTTTGTTGACTCGCCCAAGCCCGGCCCTAGCCGTTCGGTTGCGAGTGCCCCGTTCAGGAACGAGTTCCTCGTTTCTCCGCTTTCGGACGCGTCTTTCTCTATACCTCCGGGTCGACGCGATTGGGCTCGATACAACGCGATCCTTCGCCAGTTCCCCGCGATGCAGGAGTGCCTTCGTAACGACGAGGCTCGTCTCCGTGCGTTCTTGAGCGAGAACGGCCAGCTAGAGACTGACAATGACTTGACAGCGATAGATCGGGGCGGTAACCCCTTCTTCTAGCCGACTCTATGTCGGTTACGAATTTTCTTTGTCAGAGGTGTTCGTTAGTGTTCGTGGGCGTTTTCCGAATCTTTTCTCATATGCATAGTTAGCCCAGATACCTCTCTCCGATTCGACTCAATCTAGTCAGTTCGTTTGTTATTCTTCCTGGTAGGTATCACGACTACTAGTGGTCCGTCAAACAGTGCTCGTTCAGATGCGTCGGCGTCCCTAGCACCTCGAGCCCTTGGGAGAACGTCTTCTCCTACATCCGAGCTGCCGAAGTCCCCGCCGTCACTCTTAGTATGGCATCCCGCACCCCCCGTCCCGGCGACCGCCATCGCCATTCCTGTCGCCAATCCGTCTCCATATGAGACAAGATCGATATCATGCTATTCGTCTCGTCGCCCTCTATCCAACTATGCTGGTCATCCGCCATCGAACCCGCCACCTGACCCACTAACCCTCATAGACCGGCCGGGATCCGGCCCGTGACTAGTGAGGCTAGGTGCACTAGCTATAGTATTAATCAGATCGTTTTCGCTGATATACCGTAAGTATCAGTGAGATCGCCTATAAGACATACTCTAGGCTCGATTAGTGGCGACAAGGCCTTCCATCATTCTGTCCCCGCCGGCTATCAGAATTTGACGCTACATACGGACCAGTATCATAGTGATATATATCTCCATCTACACACCGTCCACGTCGCCGTTCGGCCCTATCCCCTCCTCCCTCGGGCTCGAACCACGGACGGTACCGGGTCATTGGACTCCGGCGATGTTCCCTAAATGCCACTAGCCCATCACGATCGCTCTCCGGGACTAAGGGGAGGCCATAACATTAATAGGGTCCCCGTCGGGTTGTTTATATAGAGAAGGGCACCCACCTATTCACGATGACCTATAGGATAGTGGGGCCCTATCCTCGCCGGCGACAGCACTAGCCAGTGAGAAGATCCTATTCACCACCGGCGACAGCACTAGCTAGTGAGAAGATCCTATTCACCACCGGCGACAGCACCGGCCAGTGAGAAGATCCTATTCACTACCAGCGACAGCACCGGCCAGTGAGAAGATCCTATTCACTACTAGCCACAATACAGGCTAACCAGAGCGTCTGATTCACCACCGGCCACAACACAGGCCAACCAGAGCGTATCCTACTAATTGTCTAACCTTAGCGGGTACCTGGTCCCTAGACATAGAGCCAGAAAAGCAAAGAAAAGGGGGTAATAAATAATATACGGCCGTAAGCACTTACATCAATCAGGGGGTTAGGATAGTGAATCCTATAAACTAACCTACAAACAATAATAGATATTCTTCCTTTTCCTCTCCCCCTCAACTCCCCTAAACCCCGCCCAACCGAAGTCATAACCGAAGTCCTCTAGACGACGGACGATGATAATGGCGGAAGATAGCTCCACCTCTATACTACTACCATCCCGAGTGCAATACGATCCTCTGCCAGGCATATAAGGTCATAATCCCGGGCCGTATAGCGCGGTGTTATCTCCGGGAAACACATCAGATACGGGAGGCCTCCAATCGTCACCTACAACTCCGTGCTCTACCTCAGGGCATCCACCCCCGGGCGGATCACACAGACTTCCCGCCACTCCCCTATAGCAGCGATACAATCCCATAGCTCCTAGTATATCAGGTCTGGTGCTATAGGACCTATAGGATATATCTAAGCAGTAGCCCCCGATAGGTCCAGGAGCACCACCATCAAAACCACCCTCCCGTCCGTACACCACCACACATATAGGTCAACGCCTAGCGCTAGTTCGCTAATAGCCGGTACTACCGCTACTAGATCGTCAGGGTGCCCTATATAGCGCCTAGCACAGCGGCGGCGCTATAGCCGGACCCGGACCCTCCTACCATACCGCTGACCTCCACTACCGCTACTCCATCTATTCCACTAACCCCCCCTCCACAGCAGATCAGAAGTAGGACAGAGTCACCCCTCCCACCACCACCCACCAACGAAAGACTCAATAATGGTCAAGGAGGTGGGTCTAGGTCTAGGACGCCTATATAAGCCAGTAGGGATCTCCCACTAGAAGAAGAGCAGGCGGCCGAGGCTGTACGAGAAGGATTACTGGTGGTAGAGGGGGAGGGTGGTGAGACTACGGCCGTGGGATCTGTCTCTACCGATCGAGATAGACGGGATCCTCCTCCTCCACCTCCACTAACCCCGCCCCTCTTGTCTGACCCGAAGTCACTAGAGCCACGGGATAGGGGCCCTTAGACAGCGCAGCCCGGCCCGCCAGACTATTCTTCATTATATACAATAGCTCTAAGATCCAGTGTCACCGGGGATAATGCCCTATATAGCCTATCTAATAGTCCACGAACCACCACGCCCTGATCGTCCCCGCTATTAACGATATCCACTAAGGGTTTCATGATATCCATATTCCCTATTTCCACCACCACCCTAAGCTAGGTGTAGACCACCCTAGCGTAAGAGCATTAGGTGCTCTAGGAGGAACAGAATCAGCTCCGGCCCACCACCAGTCTCAGGCCGTCCACCACCACCGCGGAGAACCCGCTCTTCATCTTTGACGCCTAGCGCCAGTAACAGGATAATACCACCCTATGGCTATAGTTCACCGAATGGCCCCGATACTTCCATCAGCGCTCACTACTTAGCCTTATCCGCGCTATAGGATCTCCTGATACCCCGTAGGTCCTGCCTACGCTATAGGAGCGATAGGGCGGTGGTGGATCACCACCTATATCTATCTACCTAGACAAGCGGGATTAGTAGCGACGACAGGAGTAAGCCCGGCATAACCAGATCCTCACGATCCTCATCCGGGCTATGGATCAGGCTCTAGACCGTGGCCGGGAGACATTAGCGTAGACCTATTGATCAGTCCGGGAGGTCTTTGGCTACCGGAACCCCTATCAACGGACGCGGAGCCGGCCCCTCAGACGGCTCCAGCCAGAGACGGAGCGGCGGTATATATAATATTAGAAACAGTTTCTCTACTTCCTAGTCCGGGCTATCTCTCTCCCTGAACTAGATTGAGTCTCTCTCCTAGAGGTCTACCTAGACAAGGAGTAGTCCTGTATGCTGTAGATCCTATGGGAGACCCTGAACTATTACCTATAATACCCTGATCCAGGGCTCTGGGCGGAGAGCAATCCCTTCTAGCGGCAGCTTCAGACGAACCAGGCATAATGGCTCACCGAGCTTAGGGTGACTACCAGCAAGGGCAAGGAGGAGAAGGAGGATTAGCGATCACGGCAGGAATCCCCGGAAACCTCTCCTATAGCTCCTCGGCCACTGCCAAGGACCCCATCCACTAGGCTATCCGCACACCACAAGCGCTCCCTCTCCACCTAGAGTAGTAGCAGCAGCAGTAGTAGTAGTTCCTATAGTGAGAGGTCCCGCCTATCTCCTGACCTACCACCTAATCCATGAGCCAGGCAGCGGCGACCCCGGCGAAAGCAACCGCGCTTAGACCATATATAGGCAGCGGTAGAGCTACAGGTCATCCAGAAAGCCATAGCCGTGGTTATCCCCACCTCCTCTAGTATTCGAACTTCGCCTGCCAATATCACTAATACCACTAATACCACTAATACTAGTGCTACCGGTGCCACAGACCTCACTAGTCTCTTAGAACCGGATTCCCACTCTTCACACCTAGCCGACCCTACAAGAACCGACAGGGATGATTCTAGCAGCTCCTGGATTAAAGAAGTGAGCGCCTATAAGATAGAGAGTGACTATCTCAACAGTAGCGACAGTGATTCCGAGGATAAGGACAGGGATCAGTTTCTAAACCCTGATAAGCCACTTCTAGATATAGTAGATAAATCAGGCTAGTAGGGATCCGTCCCCGACTAGACAGAGGCAGGCTAAGAGGATCCCCCCCGTAGTCAGTTCCCAGCCTTACCAGTAGGCGCGGAGTAATAGATTGCCGAGATCCTCTTCTCCCTCTATATAAGTTACCTGACCACGGACGCTATCTATCGGCGGGGTGACAAGTTCTATTCCCTACTAGTCGCCTTTACCGTGGTGCTCGGGATCCGGCCCTAGAGTCTTAGTCTCTATGAGCCCTACCTCTACACTACCAAGCTAGCGGGGCTGGCCTAGGTCGCTCGGGTCCTCCTACTAGAGTATACGCTACCGCTACGACCCTACCGCTTTATCAGTGACGTCCCTAGCCGTGTATTATACCGATTCTACATCTAACACGCCTAGGAGATTCAGGGCGTATATAGCGCCCGGCACACCTTCTTCCCCCTAAATGATATCCTTAGCATGCTTATAGTCGGCCTAGATATTATCCGTCAGGAGCCACGCCCCGGAACGATCCAATAGTCATATAATCTACAGACCGTCTACTATCCCTAACTGCCGGACCACGGCCTATATCTCCCCTAGCTACGCCGGTGGGTTTAGAAGGTCATTCAATCCGTCATAGCCCTCCTAGGGCGTGAGCTTCTTCTCGGCTACTAATCCCCGGCACGGGTCAAATCACTAGTGGACGCCCTAGTAGAGAGTCAGAGCGGGTTCTCCTTCCTGGACCTAGCGGCGAACCGGCTTCGCGCTATAGGCGGCCCGATCCTACAGCAGGCGGAGAACCCGCCGGAGGGGATTTCCCCACTATGCCGTCATCAGTAGTAGGACCCACCGGCCGTCCGGCGCTACCTAGGATCAGTATAGACGTTCCTACACCAGCTTATATTAGCGATCCAGCTTTCCTAGGGTCAACTGAGTCAGGGCAGCGAGCTAGTAATAGTGAAATAGCGGAATAGTGCCACGGCGCCACGGAACCTATATATCCATAAGGGGGAGATAGTGATCACCACACACTATTATAAAAGCTGGGGCCGAACGTAGTAGTAGCACCGCATCACGCGATTCCTTCCCCTATCAGTCAGCTAACTAGTGCTCCTGTACCTACTCTATATACGCCTGTTCGCGGTGATACTCACTCCTATCGCTCGGGAGCACCACCCTTGATAGCGCCGGCGGGCGTGGTAGGAGGCAGCGCATAACACCACCACCTCCCCAGGCGATAAAGGACATCATCGCCGGAGCCAGCTAGGCTAGGAGCGGGGCGACACATCCTATGATCTCTTCACCGCGCCGGGATCACAGGCCCTAAGCAACCCACAGCGCTCAGCGTATAGGCGGCTCCTATAGCAGAGTAGCCAAGAGTTCTTAGGCGGTCTAACCCTCAGCGCCCTCACCTATCGCTATATCATTATTACGGTCACTAAAAAGTATCTCCAGGTGTAGGCCATAGTGGTGGACCTACGGTCCACAGCGGAGGCCTTAGACAGCACCTTTGCCGCCTAGGCCGGCTATAGCGTATCCATAAACCGCTAGATCTATGCCGTTAAGAGCGCGTAGCCACTTTAGCTCTAGCCAGAGCTACTATAGCTCTACCAGCAGGCCTCTCACCTCTGGCACCGGTTCATCCTGGCGCTGGTGGAGGATCCAAGCCCGGTGCTGGTCTCCGGATCACCACCACCTACATCATCCAGTATCCCACCAGAGGAGCAGCGGCACAACCTTTTAGAGGGCGCACTATAGGATGGCCTCCGCCGCCGTCTCTCACTCCCGGGGGATCTCTTCCATTTCTACCCCCGGTGGAATCTGCTACTATATAGCCGGTGCCGCCGAGCGGCGGCATAGACCTCCGCCCAGGAGCACCTATAGGCCCATCATCACGCACTAGACATTGTCCCCGCGTATACGAAAGTGGTCATTGACAGTCTCAAGCTAGAGGACCTACAGGACATCCACTCTACACTCCAGGTTGCCCAGCCAGTAGCTCCATTCCTAGAGCTACTAGTGCTGGAAGCATAGGCGTATATAATCCTAGGCTACACTATCACCCGAACCTCTAAACGTAAGATTCTTAGCTATCTCCTTAATAGCCACTAGATCACACATATATAGGACTAGAAGGAAAGTATAGCGGTATATAAGGCTTAGGCACTGAATAGTCATAGTCATCTTTTTCGAGTTACGTGACCGCCGCTACTTGAAATTCTAACAGTCGTCCAAAAGGGGTAGTGCGGTAGCTCCTATCCCCTACCCTATTTCTGACAGCCGTCAGAAAATAATATGGTAATCAAGTAGGCCATATTATATGATAAACGTATCACTACTTTCGGCTAGCCGTCAGTAAATAGGGATTTAGTAGGTTAGTAGCAGCATAAGTACTAGAGGGTTTTTTTTTTTTTTTTTTTTTTTTTTTTTTTACCTATATCTCTCAGATACAAAGTAATTGCCTTTCTAGTATATATATAGTATTCTGGCCTAGTAGTCTACACCCACGTAGAGCTGATAGATAGGAAAATAGAGACCGAGTAAAGGGTAAATAAGAAGCGCTTGAACAAAAATACTTAGGTTCGCGGCGGAGGGGCGAGAGAGGCCGGTCTAATAGATAGAGAATGTAGGCTCAGTGAGGGGATTACTATGAGTAAGTCTTGAGTCTAGAAGATAGAGAAAGAATAAAGGGTAAATTATGAGCGCTTGAACAAAATACTTAGGTTTACGGCGGAGAGGCGAGGGGCCGGCCCGAAGGATAGAGGAATAGAGTATAGGGCGGTGTGGACAGGGTTAGGGATCCACCGCGAACTCCATCTCGTCTATCCCCTTATCAGTGTACTAATGCAAGAAAGCCTTTTAGCGGAATATAGCAGTAAACTAGTCACTAATACGCTTAAACAGCTTTGGGATAGAAGTGCTATTACTGACGAAGGTGGAGGATATGTGGAGGCCACCACCCTTGACGGTATACTAGATCAACCAGGGCCCTCTGGTCGAGACACTAATACCTACGTAGGAACCGCGCCAGGTGGCCTAAGGCCGAGATTTATTCATTCATATAAACCAGATCATTTAGGACTATCGAATCCACCCTAGATCCCCCCCGCAAAATATATCACGATCCAGCCTATCCGCATATATAGCGTACACTAGGCGATTCCTATAACCGTCTCTATTTAGTCCTATTCCCTCCGGGGCGTCTTGGTCGGCGTCTCTATTATTAGAGGCGAGGAGGCCCGCTTACGTGATCAGTGTAGCTTCAGGGGAGTGACGGGAGCCACGGCCGAACTTGCCAGCCCCTAGGTCGAGTAGGACAGGCTGCTGTTAGTGCAGCCCTCCAAGCCCAGCAGTTAGTAGTCATCTATGTCAAGCCGGTAGGGGGCCCCCTAGGCCAGGCCGAGCATATCTCTAAGCACCTAGTAGGCGAGCTACTCTAGGGTCTGATCAAGGGCGTTGTCCCTAGGCTCCGTTATACTAACATCCAGGTCGGGTGCCGCTACGACCTCCTCTATCTCCATCTCCTTATCACTTAGGCTCTTATCCTAACCCGGGTCCTCTATCTCTATATCAGCCGGGTTAGCAGGCGGCAGGGGAGCAGGCATCACCGCGACCTGGCTCTACAGCCAGGGCCGGAACTACATAGCGATCTACGGCAGGATCTTCTAGGTGCTATTATACTCCATAAACCGCTAGACTATGTGGTCCTAGAACAGGAGCCATGCCTTCTAGGGCTCGGTCTACCCTAGGCGGTGGATCCGGCTAATGGTCTAGAAGACACTATTATAGTTCTGGCTGCCCTCTAGGAGGACAACCCGGCTACACCAAGCGTATATGTTCAGACCCAAGGCCCCACAGTTAAAGGTGGTCAGGAGTATGGTGGTCATAGTGTCAGCGTTTATAAAGCGGTTAATAGCGCTCGACCATACCTCCAGCGTTATACCAGCGTAGATCACCTCAAAGTCAACGCCTAGCGCGGTGAGGAACATCTCCACCAACCAGTGGGTGAACGGCCAGTTATAGTACACCAGGAAGCGGGGGCGGACGCCGGACTCGGCGAGTGTGCCCTCAGACCAGAGTAGGTGTAGTAGGAACCATAGCCGCGGACAGTCATACGCCAGGTACTAGGCGACCGCTATACGGTTGGTGGGGAGATTAGTCACACGGTCCTCCACCGTCCGGGCGAAGAACAGGCCGAACCTATAGTCTTCGCCACACTCCGTAAAGGCGCTAATATCAGCGGAGAGGATAGAGCTGGCGGATCGCCGGAGGAACACGTCTAGCTTAGGGTTCACGGCTAGGTGGTAGAGCTACCGGAACGTGGACTAGTTAATAGCGGCGGCGTTAGCCGCGTCCTCCTCGCCCTCCTCGGCCTCCCCACGCAGGCCGTTGATAATATAGGCGTACACCTGGTCGTGTGTGACCTAGGTAGTGCGGGTGTATCATAGCTCCACCATAGTGATAGCTAGGGGCGGGATATCACCGCCAATAATAACGGTCATACCGTCAGCACCCGGTATCTCGTGGCCAGGCTCACGGCCGAGGCAGGTCAGATAGAGGATGATTAGGAGACATTCAAACCCGACCTGGCTAGTGAGGTGGCCGCGCTAACTAAGCGAGAGAAGGCCCTAGGGGGATAGGAGGTGGTAGGGCAGGTCGGTGGATAGGAGGTCAGTCCGCACAGACCACACACGGTAGTCATCAAGGTCAGTTGATAGGGGCTCCTCAGGCTCGCTACTAGCGTCATCCGCTAACTGGGCGTCCATGATCCCGGTCTATAGGAGGGATAGATAGCCGTAGAAGTCCAGCGGCTTATTCTATATCAGCGTGGCTATAAGGAACCAGGTTGCCAGCTAGGCCACCTTCACCACAGACTAGTGCTGCTAGGAGGAGATAGTCTTCACCTAATGGCCCTTATCACAGATAACGCGCTAGAAGGTTGTCGCGGGGAGGAGACCAACGAAGAGCCGCCGGCGTAGGGCCGGCTTGGTCATTAATACGGTTGCCGCGTCAGTTACGTCCACGTCTTGGAGCACCACTAGCTAGTCACGGACGGGATTAGAGGGGTCCTCGGCGCTGGGGGAGAGGGGGGGAAGGGAGGCTGGCGTCTCGGCCAGCTCCACGTCCGTCAGCACGTCTTCGTCAAACTCCTCCTCCTCCGCGTTGGGGTCAAGCGTCTTAGGGTCGGCGGCCGGGTGCGTGTATCACGTCTAGTGGCGGCTACGGTAGACGGGGTTGCCCTCTAGGTCTACCTCGCGAGTCATGCGTCAGGCCTAGGTCTAGTATAAGGATAGCACCACCATAGTGCCCGTAGCGGCGTTGGCGGGGTCAAGGGTGTGAAGAGCGGACTAGAGGTCAGTGAGCTTGCTAATAGTGAGGGCCTTGCGATGACAGTCCCTAGTGTGGTCACTATAGCCGAAGAACAGGATCAGAGTTAGTGTATCGCCAAAATACCGGTCAATCTCGGCAATCTAGGTGTCCATAAGGGCATTCGGGACGAGGATCAACGAGGGGGCGAACATACGGGGAGGGTCTATGGGCTCCATACGTGGTTGATTGGCGATCTAGATCAGGGTTAGGGCGCTAAGGGTCTTTCCGAGACCGTAGGCGTCAGTGAGGAGGCCCCCCCGGAGAGGGCTATCCTCTTAGGTGAGCATCCAGGCCACGGCGGTGACCTACCACGGCTTCAGATAGGTTAGGGGAATCTGGAATATATTGGTTAGGTATAGGACGGCGTGGCTATTGTCATGGCTGTCAAGGCCGAGCTAGGCGATTACGGTCTCGAAAGGCGGGGGTTTGGCTGACACTTGTAGTTACTATCGTTGGTGTATGATCTGGATCGTAATGTTATTATCGTTCGAAGGGTCCTAGGGGTGAGCCGGCTCTGGTTCCGCCTAGGTGACTGAGTCACCCCTATCACCCGTGGTGACAATCGCCTTGCTTATGGTGATAGTCATAGTGGTGTAGGTGGCAGTCATCGCCTTAGCTATAGGGGTGGGGGGTTAGTAGATCAGCATATTACCAGTGTGGAAGGTGTGGTTATAGAGCGACGAATACAGGGCCTGGACATTAGTCTACGAGAGGACTGGATGACCCAGGCGCGCGGTAGCAGGGGAATCGAGGGAGGTGCCGAGATTGAGGATGAGCTTGTTATACTTATAGTCAGGGAGGGCGGCCACGGCCGGAACATCCAGTGCGTTAGGATCGTCGAGATCCGCGTCGTCCTAGGCGGATTGGTTATATGCCGCCAATACGTTCTCTAGCGTAGAGACTTGTGTATCATCGGGGCGCGATGTGACCGGCTTCGCACGGGGCGCCCGGGTAGTCCCTAGCAGCTTAGGCGGGATGGCCTTATTGTGCTAGGTGGACTAGACCGAGAAGTTAGGGTTCTTCCGCACCTAGATATAGAAGTGGCTCAGCACCTTCCACGCGAGGAAGGTTTCCTTAGCGTCAAAGACCAGTGGTTGCTACTTGAGCTAGGAGTGCTTGCCAAAGTCCCCTGGACGCGTCAACAGGTATCACCGGCTCCACTATAGTTGGCGGATATCAAATAGGTTGTCCTAGGTGATATTCTGGCTTTCTAGAGTCAGCGGGTCACTAGCGAGGAGAGCGGTCGTGAACTAGCCGGTGCGTTCCACTACGTTGATCACGGTGTGGGATTGGACCGCCCGGAGCTTCTTCGGGAGCTTAGGGTGGCCAAAGTCGTTCTTTCGGTCAGCAATGAAGGCCGTAATCACCTCCTTTGTGGCTAGGTAGACGTCAGAGTAGAGTCAGTGGAGAGGGTAAACCTCCTCTAGGCCTATCGCACCAGCCAGACGGGATACCGACCCGTCCAGATCCTTTATGGCGTCAGCGGTGAGGTTGATATTATGGAACCCTTCTAGGTTATTCCGCCGTCCAGCGGACAGGCGGGCTACCTATGAAGGCGCCATTGGGAGGGCGATAAAGGAAAGTAGGGGGGGTCAAAGGTAGATAATAGTGGGACTATAGAGTTTATAAGTAAAGGGACTGTTTAAAGAAGATCAAGGTCATTATTTCTGACCGCGGCCAGAATTGACTTGTAAGGGAACCGATATACACAAGCTAATAAAAGGGGATTTTCTGACGGCCGTTAGAGTGGGTGTGGAGATTGATAGTCAGCGAAATGATAGTTTGACGCGGAAAACGGTTAGGGAAAAAAGGAAGGAAGGTTTCTTAGCGCCGGAAAGTCGCTATTTATACTTCACTAAAAATTTTCGTAAATCGTCCTATCTCGCGGTCGGGGAAGGAGCGACCGTTAGTAGTGTGGGAAGAGGAAGGAACTAGGTGAGAGTAAAGTGGTGTAGATCAGATCGACCAATATAGATCTGATAATTGGGGAGCTGTATCTCTCCACCGAGAAGCTGACCTGATTAGAGGGAGGCGGAAAGCTTAGCCCCTTAGTCATATTTTCTAACGGCCGTTAGAAAATATCACCTCCGCACCCACTAGACTAGACCCTGTTAACCCCCTAAGTGTCGATTCACGCACTTACAACTTCGACCTCCACCATCTATCTGATCGCATAATTGGCCTTTGGGTATTTCCTGACTGTCACTATTGTCTATAAGGGTAATAATACCAAGGAGTGCCACGCATGACCAAGACGGACTGGTCTAGACTGGTCCACTCTAAGCGCAAGAATGGACGGCTATATAGATTCTGTCAGGTTTGGTAGCTGTTAGACGACCCTAGGCTAGCACTCCAATTTCTGACCTAGGCCATAAATCACTAGTATGAAGAAACGGTTCTAGCAGGTGCTTTGTTGACGGCCATCAGAAATCCCCCCTTCTGACGGTCACTATTCGTCAACCTGACCTATACCATAAATCACTCGTATAAAGGACTGAATGTGAGTAGGTGCTTTATTCATAGCCGTTAGAAATTGCCTGGTTGATGTAGGGTTCGCGCTATAGCTAGAGAGGTGAAATATGAGTGGGATGAGGGGAACAAAGAAGATCTCTATCTAGCTTTGATACCGATCAAATAGGTGTCTTTGGCTGACTTGGCACTATCAAATTTGCCTCTGAATACTATTAAGGATGAACGGGATCCTTTGTCTTGGTGGCGCCGTAGTAAAAATAGAGGATCTTGAATTCTTTGATATCTAATTGTTGTTATGACTCCCCGAAAGAGGAGAGTTCAATCTGAAAGGAAGATGCAAGAGCTTTGAGTTAACTTGGGAGTTCTAAGGTAATCATAGACGGTCCCTATAAGCCCCGTGCTCTTATAATCCACCGTAGTAACGCTTGGTCGCGAGTTGAGGGTATACTTATCTCTCTACTATCTCTTCTCCCTCTCTGAAGCAATATAGGTATCAGAAAGCCAAGACTATCTATCACGCACCCTAGCCACTATATCCTTAGTCGATTTAGGATACCCCCTCTGGCCCAACTCCCGGTCCTTCCTCTAGCTAACCCTATCGAGCTAGCAGTGATAGACGCTCTCCTCCTATATTAAATCTAGGCCTAGCTTGATCAGTGGCTTATCCTAGCCAGGGGACTTAGCTATAGGCATCTATGTGCGTTCGTCATATAGTTTATCACTAATTAACTAGGTATTATAGCGGATTACCTAACCCTTAGGAACGAATTAGACCTAATTGTGTCTATGTTATGGAGGAATCACCCGACCACATATACGCTAATCTAGAACGCGCTTAGGGTATATCAGGATACTGATACCGTGCTTCTCCCAGGTAATCTAGCTACATTGGTCCCTGGTACGGCTAATACCACCCTAGACACCCTCACCAGCGCGATCTATACGCACTATATACTATATATTGAATTCCTGCTAGAGGCCTACCCTCGTTCTATCAGTTTCTATAACTATTATAGCTAGTCTCTTCTCTATGTCTCCCTCTTATATAGCATAGATATGATCACCAGCCTCCTGATCAAGCAGGCCGAGTCACTAGGGGGTCGACACTTCTTCTAGGACCATTTGATCAAACCACCTACTCCTGGTTCCGAAGGGTGCCCGATCATAGTTAAGGTAGTCGACGAGAAGAATAATAATGCTCTTTTTGAGATACTCTAGTTGATCCCATTTACCGTAGGCAATAGTGCCCTGACATTGTTAGCCTAGACCATTAGGAGTCCTAGGTTCTGCCATCAGATCTATGGATTTACAAATATTAACACCGCTCGGTCGCTTCTTGATCGTGGTATAGACATCACGAATCAGGGGAATCTGCCTATATCCGTCAGGGATAGGCGCGCGAGGATATACTAGTATACGGTTATGGGTAATCTATTCGGCGATGGTATTCTAAGATTTATGGATGGTCATAGCTTGACCAGACGTAGGACAGTAGATAACCAGGGCGAAACGCTACTTATACTCGCCCTTAAGATAGGGTATGATAACTCTACCCGCTAGCTTCTATCCCGGCGCTAACACAGAGCTATAATGATAACGCTCGCGGGCTATAATGCCCTTGATTACGTATTTGAGGCCACTAGGCCCGCCTACCTCATAAATCTCCTGAGGCTCACTGAGTTACTAATAGTGAATATGACATTTAGCTCTCTCCACCAGCGTATCTAGACAGCCTTCCGCGCATTTCTGTAGTATCAGGTGGCTATCCCACTATATCAGACTCAGATCACAACCAGGCCTCGTATATTCATAGCTGGTATTATATAGGCTATATATAGGGAACGTTAGAAAGCACTAGTTTGTGAGCTTAGTGAAAAACTTAATTACCTCACCTAGTGGCTTACTCCAGCATAGTCTACTTAGTAGCTCTAGAGCGAGCAATTTCACAATCTTGAAAGAGCCGTGGTGGGACTTGGGCGTGGTATTAAACCACTTTTAGCTGCTGTGGTGTGATCCTCTGGTGATCCCCCGGCCTTGGCCTAGGTTATTAGGTTAGTAGGTGGAGGAAAAGGTAGAGGAGGGTGGGAATGATACACTAGTTCCGCTTAGTCCAAAATACATAAGATCAGGATCGACCGAAATATATAAGTTTTGTATAGTCCAAAATACATAAGTTCCGCTTAGTCCAAAATATATGAGTTCAGGATCGACCGAAATACATAAATTTTGTATAGTCCAAAATGCATAAGTTCTGGATCGACCGAAATACACAAGTTCCGCTTATAGTCCAAAATATATGAGTTCCGCTTAGTCCAAAATATATGAGTTCTGGATTAATCGAAATACACAAGTTCCGCTTAGTCCAAAATATATAAGTTTTGTATAGTCCAAAATATATGAGTTCCGCTTGGTCTAAAAGGCTAAAGGATAATAAGATCTAGTTATGTTGGTTCTAGTGATTAGAGATATAGGGGGTGGTAAATCTAGAGTATAATAAGAGTGTAGTGAATAGAGAGGTTATTTGAACTATAACTAAGAAAAGAATATTATAAAAAAGAAATAAGGTATAGTAAAATATATAGTTTAGGAGAGGGAATATCTAGATTTAGGTAGGGTTCTATAGTATAAATAGTGACAGCCGTCAGGAAATAGTAGTGCCTTTAGGTAGATATATAGATTATAGGTTTAAATGATGATTAGGGTCAGAAAATACTAATAGGTATATAGACATTATAGCGGTAGGTAGATATAAATAGTGATAGCCGTCAGAAAAGCGATAAGAGGTAGATATAGTCAGTATAAGGGTTAACTAGTCAGAAAGCGAGGTAGGGATAGTAGGATGAAAAGCGTCACCGTCTATGGTCAGGGTTCGTTATTTGTGGTCATAGTTAGAGTCAGAGTTCTAGAGGTTATATATAGGGTGGTATAAGGTGTAAGCATAAATAGTGATAGGGGTCATAAAGTACTAGCAGATATATAGACACTATAGCGGTGGGTAGGTATAAATAGTGACGGCCGTCAGAAAACCAGGGTGTATTAAGGGTGATAAACGGATAAGTAGATATAAGTTAGTATAGGTGACAAAAGGAGAGTATAAGATAGGGAGATAATAGAGTAGAGAGTAAGAGTATAGTATAGAATAGAGAAGGGTAACAATTTCGAATAGTATAGAGATGAGAGTAAGGGTTAGAATAATAAATAAATAAGTTTAGTAAAGATTTAGAGTATTATTATAGTATATATATATCAAGATACTAGTGGTAAGATTAGATTGATAAAAAGAGTTATAGTAGAAAGGATTCATAGAGATATATATTAAGGGAATTATATATAAGTAGATTTTAATAATAGTAATTCTAATTTAAAGTTATAGATAGGGATAATAGATATAGATAAAATAGAAATATATAAAGGCTTTAGGATGTAGAGTTAGGTTACTAATTATAAGCTAACTAGTGATACTAGGTAAATTAGGACTATACTAAAAGATAGAAAATCATATAGAAGAGAGCTAGAAATTTTTAGTATACTAACTAATATTAATTAATATAGGGTAGGAGAGGGGGCTAAGGTGATTAGATTAATATAAGTGTAAGCTTAGTAGGATACGCGGCTAGTAAGATATTATGTGATAAGTATTCCACTAGTTATAGTAGTATTAATATTCAAAATATATACCTCTACTATAGTAGTACTTAGAAAGTAGATAGATTCTAGATTATAGAATAACTAAAAAGAAAAATAGGGATATATATATTAAGGATAGTATATATACTATCTAGGTAGGAAGAGTATAAATAAGAGGGCTAAACTTATAAATCTAAACCACTATAGGGTATACTTAACCGCGAAACCGCTATAGAGATTATTAGGGTTTAGGGTTTAGGGTTTAGGGTTTAGGGTTTAGGGTTTAGGGTTTAGGGTTTAGGGTTTAGGGTTTAGGGTTTAGGGTTTAGGGTTTAGGGTTTAGGGTTTAGGGTTTAGGGTTTAGGGTT
>JAPDFJ010000068.1:0-39643 GCA_027569595.1 Penicillium sp. G339 | reverse complement strand
CCTAAACCCTAAACCCTAAACCCTAAACCCTAAACCCTAAACCCTAAACCCTAAACCCTAAACCCTAAACCCTAAACCCTAAACCCTAAACCCTAAACCCTAAACCCTAAACCCTAAACCCTAAAACCTAAACCCTAAACCCTAAACCCTAACCCTAAACCGCGATATAGCGATGCAGCGATGTAGCGGTTCAGCGATGCAGCGATGTAGCGGTTCAGCGATGCAGCGATGTAGCGGTTCAGCGATGCAGCGATATAGCGGTTCAGCGATGCAGCGATGTAGCGGTTCAGCGATGCAGCGATATAGCGGTTCAGCGATGTAGCGGTTCAGCGATACAGTGATTTAGCGATTTAGCGGTTCAGCGGTCGGTTGGAAAAGAGGATATAGGTGTTGACGTTAGCAGGGTGCTGGCCGGCCGGGGACTTGAGTGTGTGGGGAAGTGAGAGAAGAGTGAGAGCAGGTGAATACCAAGCTCTAGTTGGCCGGTGTCCTCGCCGGTGGTGAAATAGCATCTTCTCACTAGCCGGTGCTGTCGCCGGCGAGGACACGGCCCCACAGGGGTATACGGTCGCCCGCAGGGTCACGTGGCTCATCGTGAGTGGGGGGTGCCCTTCTCTATGCAAACGACCCGACGGGCACCCTATCGATGTTGTGCCCTCCCCGTGGTCCTAGGGAGCGATCGTGATAGGCTAGTGGTATTTAGGGAATATTGCTGACGCCTAATCGCCCGGTATTATCCGTGATTCGAGCCTAAGGGAGGAGGGGACGGGGCCGCACAGTAGGGTGGCCGGTCTATATAGCGAGATATATATCACTACAACACCGGTCTATATACAGCGTCAATTTGAGACCGCCGGCGGGGACAAAATGACTGAAGGCCTTCTCGCCACTAATTGAGCCTAGAGTATATCTTATAGACGATCTCGTTGATACTTATGGTATATTGTCAAAAGCGATCGGATCGATGCTGCCGTCGGTGCACCCGGCATGACTAGTCCACGGGCCGAATCCCGGCGGGTATACGAGGGTTACGGGGCCCCGAGAGAGGTAGACCGTATACAACTACCACCGTTCGATGCAGGGCGACGCGACGAATCTAGTGATAGTGGTCCCGTTCGCGTGCGACACGTGTGGGCGGCGGGAGGGGCTCCGGCCGGCGACAACATGGGGGGTGCTGGATCATATACCAAGAGTGCCGGCGGGGGCTTCGGCAGCTCGGATGTAGGGCACACGGAGAGTGGCCGTCGATTCTGCATCGACTATGGCGTCGTGAAAAGAATATATTAGCCCGGACAGCTTATTGACATTATTGGGATTCCTCACTTTCTTTGCGGCTTGTGCCGGCACGTGTATGGCTCAGGCCTCTATTATATAGACAACAACCCAAACTGGCGGTCCACGTGCTCCCGAATCCAGTTGTACATATATGCGGATGAGCACCAGTCGAATAAAGCACAACCATGGTTCCTAGGGGATTAAAATCTCTCAGGAGTAAATAGCTCCAATCCTAGGAATTTTCTTTTTAGCTGGCGGAGACGCCGACGTTTGCCCCACTAGGCGCTAGCACCGTTTCCCGGTTAGGATATGATATTGAATAAACGGAGAAGAGACCTCAGGACCAGGAGGCCAGTAATAACCCGCCTACACCTCCAGGGGCTGCGCAATGGGCTGGGTTGGGCTTGGATGAGGCGGATTGACAATTTTTAGCGGAATACATATTAACGATTAACTATTTCTACCTAGCACATCATTCTAAGCATACATCTTGCTCAACGAAGGCTCTACTGGCTCCAAAGATGTAAAGCTACAATGCCCCTTGTCATCCTCAGTTGCACCAAAATCCCCCCACGATGACGACGCCATAGTTTCACCCCACATCACCGGCCCTCTGGCAACGTGACTCGAATCCTCATCTTTCGGCGGATGGCATGCAGCACTAATCGCAGCACTACAAGCCCCCGCCAGTGGCATTTCCGACTTGAACCTTCTGAAGGATACCCTAATCAACAAACAGACCATAAAAGCGCCCACAAGAATAGAAATAAATATAGCCAGGTGGTTATGGCCCATGGAGCTAATTGAATGGTGTTGGATCTGTCGGCCCACCCAGTCATACGCGTTGACACGAACATAAAAGATACACTGGGAAATCAACCAGTGGAGCACCATATAGATCACGATCAGAGGGACTCCGTATCGATATGGCATGGATAGCCAGTACGTTGACTGCTGCGTGCTGCCTTTGATGGGCCATGTCACTCGAAGGGGCTTTGAACTTGTCCCGTAAGAGCTGTATTCGGCAGTCGCGAGCATGCTAGTTAGCACGCTGTTGTAGAAGAAATAGCTGACCGTGATGAGCAGTTGTGGTATATTAGCTATCACCACATTGCTCAAAGCAGGCAATCTCTTTCCCAAGTCAACGAGTGTTGTCGATGCCCCAGCGCCAGAGAACCCTTCTGTCCACAGCTGACGGAGCACAGAGAGCGTCAACAAACGACTTCCTGTTGAGTCGAGGGCTTGTTCGAACAAAAATACTCCGACAGCAATCAGTGCGAAACATCTAGATTATCTATTAGAATCGTCAAAGTGCATATAGATGTTTGGGCGCTTATAAGGTAAGGGTCGTTATCCAGCGCTTGAGGCTTGGGGCTTGCATCCAGAGCTTGCGTCGCGACAATCGCTTGTATACCATCGGCTTTCGCTGGCTGACTCCCCCCAAAGGCTCCTCGGCTGGATCCTCTGTCCTTTGAGAGACTTTCCACACCCCTTTACGGATATCAGCGTTGGTTAACCAACACATCCCCTCTGTCGTAGAATCTGGCTTCTCTATGAAGGACGCCACTGCATCGCCCACGGTGAGCAAAGGCGGCGATCGATGGCGACCTATTCTTGCTGACAGGAACATTGCCACGACTTTAACAAAAGTCGCAAGAGCAATGATAATGCAAATCGGTGGACTATAGAGCAGCTGGCATCGATTTTCAGTTCTCAGCACAAGACATCCATTGACGTGATAAGTGTGTGATTCAAGCGCCGCTATATCATCCTCATGGCAAATCTTATCATAGCTAATGGCCGTAACGACAGATGAATTATACGACTGGACGTATTGATTCGCGCTCTCAAGCGTCGGCGGCTCTTCTTGCCGGATGGCCTAGTCAAGCAGAAGGAGGGCATTTGAGCAGGTATTTTGATCCAAAGTGTCCATACAGGCTTGATACGTGAAGTTTTCGTTTTTGTAGTAATGGCCACGACCAGACTCAAGGAGATTGATCACCAAACTCTTGCGAGCGAAATTGAACCCCGTCATTTCGTGATCGGGGAAACCCGATAGCCCCGTCCAGAAGATCGCATCAGTTCCACCTTGGCTCATAGATAACTCGTTCGTGAGCATGACGACCACCTTTGCCCCTCTGTTCTCGCTGAAACTGTCAAGCTTGTTACATTCCTGGGTATCTAGGCGCTCGTAGTTGCCCGCCGCAATGTCAGAGGAAAAGTCATGCCAATTTAACTTACCCTCGGGAAACCCATCACTCGAGTGATAATATGACTCGCGATCATTATAAGGAGACCATTCAGTATCTCCACCCTTATATGTCGGGGCTATGGTAAAACACCGGTCAAGGGTAGGAGTCTCCAAGCTTGCGACATTGGAAGAATTCAAATCCCTAGGCCCAACAAGACCGCGTAACTCGTTTACGGCCACGGATTCGAAAACCATCGAGTTGTACCTGCCAACTTGTGTCAATTCCCTGTCTTCAATCTCGTAGACCTCTTCTGATAACTTACAACAAATGAAAGGGGGTACCTGTGACAAGAAGTACCAACCACAGACTGAGCCGAGGTCGTCCAATGACAAAGAGATTCCTCACGCTGGAGGACCCGATGTCAAGCCACCGGCCTTGCGCATGATATTTGTCAACATCTTCCCGACTCGGCGCGACCAGTGACTGCATGTAGTAGTTACTAGCACCCAAGATTCCAGTACTGAGTACGTTGATTATTAAATGCAGGGCGATGTTCCATCGTTTGGACAAGGCACAGCTGCCCTGGTACATTACTTGGATGCTGGAGAATCCGCCGTTCTCTGGGTTTCGGTTGGATAGTCCAGCAGCGACAGCAATGAAGATGAGATTCAGCAGAAGCATAACGGCAGATGCCTTGGCACAGAGAAGGACGCCATTAATCCAGTGTGGTTTTGGGGGGTTGGATGACTCGTGTTCAATGACCTGTGCCTCGGTATTTTCCTCCATATTTTCCTGTCCTTCTATCCGGTGTGAAAACTTGAGACTTGATTTCTCGGTTTGAGTGCTGGGAACTCCATGATAGCGTTGGCCAGCGAACAGAGATTTGGCACGGGGCCATATATCCTCACTACCCATACTTGGGATGGAGTTGTGCTCCGCTGTGTACGGTAGATATCCACAGGCTTGGAATAAAGACAAGTGTGCAGAGATGTAAAAGGAAGATGGGTTGGAGTATGGGGTAACTTGACCACTTCTCCCTTAATTAAATAAGGCTGAGTTTAACAATGTCCCCGTGGATGTGGAAATGATCTTCGTGGCCTGTTTTAGCCCCCAAAACCCCCTATTGGCGTTAATGTCCACACGGCACACCTAGTACGCTTGGCATATATACTTCGCCATTGACCCCAACCATGTGTTTTTATGCTGTCACCTACAGATTATCCATTAAATCACGCCACGGGGGGCAAAAGTGCTCGCGTTGTTCAAGGACTTACACAGACCTGGGGCAAGCCTCGCAAGGATCCAATGACGCGCAACTAATGACCGTGTTGCAGAATCTACCTTTGACTTTGAAAATGGCTGAGTTCCAGGAAGACTTTGGCATCATGGCTAGCCCCGAGTGGTATGAAGAGGATATTGCGAAAGGAAATTTTAAGGGTCAAAGTATCCGCTTGCCCATCAAGTATTGCTACCAGAAAACTTGACTATGAGCTAAATTCTTGATTTATCTTTCTGGTCAACATGAACGCCGTGGCTTATCAGAGTCCTCAATGAATTGGTCTGTGGACATTCCACGGCGGAAAAACAGGCACGTTCGGCCGTCAGCGTCGCGAAAGTTCACATCGATTTTTTCGTGCTACAAAAGTACGTTGAGCACTTTCAATTCTGATATCGCTTTCACTAAGGGCGAGATACCCTCAATTTGAAAGTTGATCTCAAGGAAGGTGTTCCTCATATATATGTCAAGTCTTTTGATATTCTTCTTAAAGCAATTTCGGTTTCTTTATAATAGAGGTGATTGTATGAAGGAAGTCTCGCTGAAGCCGAGTTTGGGCAATAGCGCCTAGAGAATTATTTCTTCCGGATACTGTAAGCCCTCCATTTTCAGATGCAGATTCCTCAAAATAGTAACAAAGAATGTATTTCAATGAGTGAGCGTTGATAAAGCTACTCAGGTTGAGGAAAGAGCGGAGTTAGCTTTGCTGCCTAATTCGGTGCCTAAATCAGTGCCAATGGCCATAGCGCGTTGAGTAGGTCAAAGCGCCTTCGCACGCGCTGATTCAATTACAAGGGTTAGTTCAAGAACAAATTCTCGCGTAATTATAATTTGCTACCGTATCAGGCGTTATTAGATAGGTTCTAATTCAAACTACAATAATATTACATCCATGGTCTCTTATAAGCTACCACTATATATATCTTTAAACAATAGTTGACCGATTTTCAACGAAATATAGACGCCCCCAAATATTGTTTTGATCAACGTGGTATTCACTTATGAGACGGTGAGCTATTTTGCCTTTGAACAGGCTTCAGTGAGATAATAGCAATTGTTACTCTGAACTATAACATAAATTAGAGATCTATAGACGTCCTAGCTAGCTACATGCCAAGCCGGGTAGTACGGCGCAGTGTAAGGTGGGATTAGGTGAACGTGCATAATAGTATATTCATTAAGAATCAAGTTCAGGTCTTATAGTTGAACATAATCTGACTAATATTTATCTTCCACCACGACCTCATCAATGAGGTTTTGGGCCTCGTGTACTGCCCTCTCCTTGTCAACGTAGTCGAGGCCTTTTGTTTCTATTATCCTGTCAAGGAATGCCCCTGCAAACCCGGCTATAAGCTCTTTAGCTCTCATATAGGAATCGGGTTTTCCTGTATACGGTTACTCCTATTGCCTTTCACTAGTAGGATAGGATGAAGAGACAACTACCGTTCGCCGCGCAATGTTTTTCGTATGCCTTCACCGCCTCGTATAATGCGGCAGTAGCGAGAAGCTCATAAGAAAGTTCAGCTTTATAGGGTGATTGAGCGACTTGGTCGTACGCCTGTGCGTAAGAGTCATCTAACACGGTCAGCGCCTGCGATGAGAAGTAATGTGCAAGATGCATGTATCTTACCGCTAAACCAGCCCATAACTTTTTGTTCAGAGAAGTTGCTTGCTAGTTGTTATTAGACGAGAGTTTTGTGATGAAATGACCATTCGACAATAGGTCTGGGATAGTAGTGCCTTTTTATAGTTGCGATTATCCCACACGTTTTTTCGTATAGCTATCATATGACGTTATCCTTTAATAGGAGTTCAATGTGGCAGTAATTAATTGGGCGCTTGAAGATCTGGCGGTCTGACAAAGCACTGCACCAACATTTTTGCAAGTGCCTCCACTCATGTTACACAACATTCCGCAAACACACAATAGACTGTACACCAACAAAATTCTAACGGGCAAATCGTGGCAGGTGACCATAACACCACAACGCCCGGATGGAAGTAATTTTTGTATAATTATGAAGCCTGCCTCCTCCAGATTCCGAAACTATATTTATTTTTATATATTATTGAAAATTGGTGGCAGGAAAGGTGAAATACTTTCAGCCAATAGAAACTCGAACGAAAAACCCGGACGGTCACGTGGTGCGAAAATAAAGGCACAAACTACCAGCGCCAAAACGCTTGTTATACATTGCATTTAGCATCGTTAGAATTGAAACAGTGATCTCCTTCCGGAACTCCTCTATCTTTTAATCACCCTCGAAAATGGTGGCAGGATAGGGCAGATAGTGTCTCAGCTAATAGAAACTCGGACGAAAATGTCTCAGCTAATAGAAACCGGGTTCCGGGTTCCAGCTGATCGTGGTCCGGAAAGTAACGTGACCTGACCCACCGTGTGTCGGAATTTCGACACACGCTCCGCCCAGCCACCTGAGCGTGTGTCGAAATTCCGACCCATGGTCGCTTAATTTTAGTGTGAAATTAGCGTACACTAGTTATAAATACCCCTTTTTCAATTACTGGCTAAAACAGAACTTTGCTAGGTCTTCAATCCGTGATTATCCTGCATATGTCAGCGCAGGCCCATCTCATGTTCAACAGCCTCGTTACACTAGTTGTATTGACGGTCATTCAAGTGTGAGTCTCTAAAATGACGTAGAAGATGCTTATGGCGAGAGTAGTGTTTCATTCCGTAGCACTGAAAGTATTTAAATAGTTTCGTATCTTCTCTCGTTGGAGCTTCTCCGCTTAATATTCTTTCCTCTGTTGACAAAGAGGGCGTTGCGGTGATAGTATAGGGTGAATCATTACGCATACTTTTATTATTCTTTATGGAAGTCGCTTATTTCGTATATCGTTGACCTTAGCGTGGCCCCCCTTTGAGAATATCACAATATATCCGAACAGCCTCAACAGCCTCGTTTCGACGTATCTACTCTGCTTCCGCAGATAGAGTCGTTAGCTAGGTCGTCAATTTTTCTAGTAGAAATATTTACTTAGGGAGCATATATTCCTCTATAAGAAGTATCTCTTTTGTTTCTTGTTCATAGAGTGCACTTCTAGCGAGTTGCCTTTCAATATTAATAATAGCCTATTGGCTATCAAATTCTTCCCTTATACACTTCTAGAGGTCATAAATTAGTCTATTATGCGTATTTATGACCTTCTTTTTTAACTAGTCAAGCCTTTAGAGCTAGGCTATAGTCTTTTTCTTGCCTCAATAAAGCTTTCCAGAAAATATATCTCGTTTTTTAACGGCTTCCTTAAGCTCCGGGTCCTCCTTAACACTTGCCTTCTACTCATCGGTGAGCTCACAAGGCCTCTATATGTCTATCCACCTTCCTATCCTAGTGACCGCACGTATCATTACAGAATCAGGCTCTAAGCCCCGTATTAAAAACTATATGTCCGTGCTAATACGCCGTGGCAGGTAGTGATTAAGGAAAGTCCGAATATCAGTGTGATCCCAGAAGTGCACATCTGGCGTATTTCGGCTACCGTACGTAGCCGAACTAGTGTATTTAATCCTGTTCTCCCGCGATAGTAATTAAATATACCCTTTCACTCTAAAAATCTCATATAGTAGCATATCCTGAACTAGAATAAGCCTTCTATAGCTATTCTGGGGCGAACATCGCTTACTTAAATAAGCGATCTCTCCTATTCGGATCTATTTAGACGATTAACGAGATTAGATAGAGCTTAATATACAATGTGGATATAATCATTTCTGTTGAACTTCCCCTTATGTGTTCCCTCGTAAAGATACCGTAAACTATTTGCTACGTATAAGCATTCTCAAGCTCACTAAGTGGGTGACACGAAAGACCCTTTTTTTCGGACTATAACGCTCCGGCTCGGAAAGTATATTACGCCTAATAACGCGGTTTAATAAGAAAGTGACCTATTATGCGGAGAAAACATATGATTAATAGAAAGCTTATAGGTGATTATTATACTAGGCCCGAATTACTCTAAGGATATCCTTCTAAGTGGGGATCTTAGTAAGAGCTAAGTGAGCCACTACTAGAGATTAGAAGTAAATAGAAAAGAGATATATACGGATGCTTTTATGACCTTCTAAATATAAACGTAAATAAAATTACCCTAGGCACTTCTCTATTTCTAAACCCCTATAAATATTATATTATATAGAAATATATCTAATATACCTTATCTATTATCCCTAGCAACTAAATATACGCTTATCTACTTCCCTCTAGACCTTATTATAAGCTACTAAAGTCTTTTTACTACTCTAGATACAAATAGATATATTTATATAATAAAATAAACGGCTAGGATATTACGCTAAGCTTAGGAAGACACTACTACTACTATAATAGCCTCTTTGTCCTTAAATATAACGCTATCTAACCCTATTAACTTGTCTAGCTCTGCTTAGGCCTATCTAGAACTTAAAAAGACTTTGCTAAAGAAAATTAAACCTATTTAGGAATATTAGGGCTATATCTAGTATAATACCGCGTGAAAGTTCTTATATAATTACTAATATTTCTTTAATAAAATAGCCTAATTCGCTAGTACTTCCTTTAATAATTCTAATAGGGTTATATACACTTATAGTGTATTAGTCAAGAAAGCGGATAATATATAGGTTATATACTAACGATAATACGAACTAGTATTTAAATAGCTAATTAATACCTAGGTAGCCTTCGAAAGATAGATTCTCTAAAATTTTGGTGAATATCTAGGCAAAATAAAGAAATAGGAGTAGTTCTCCTAGATAAAGTAGGGTGATTAGTAGTAATTTAATAAGTATATAACTAATAAGTGTAGCGCTATAGCTAATTATAAAGGTATCTAGATTTATAAGGATATTCTTATTTAGTACCTTATTATAGGTACAAAAGTATACCTTTAGTAATATTAGGAGGAGGAACGTAATCCCCCTACTACTCTTAGTGGTATTATTAAACACTTTTTTATATATAAATAAGGTAGTACCTATTTAAGATATATTATATATATCTCCTAATAAGGCTATAATAATCCTATAGACTTAAGTGTGATAAATAATATCTCTAATTATCCATAAAACCAAAAGTTAAGGAAGTTAGTTATCTATTTCGGATATAGTAAGAAGGGATATTTCCACCATGATTACCGTAATTTATAAATAAATAAGGGCTAAGGAGGTTCTAAAACCTCTAAAAGGTCAGAAATCTAGAGCTGATCAATAATATTAAGATATTTGTTGATTATATAAAAAAGGCCTTAATAACTTAGTTACCTATAGACTTATTAGACCTATATATATCTATTCGCGAATAATCAGAAATAACTAATAGTCTAGTGATCTAATTATAACTACTAGCTATAGGTAATTCACTACTATTTTATAGTGTAAACCTTAGCAAACTAGATATATCTATTTATATAAAGGCTTTACTTAACTATAGTGCTTCCTATATCTTTATATTAAGTGAAATTATATAGAAATACCTAGAACTCAGAACTATATAAATATCTAGTTAAGAACTATATATCCGAATACCTAATAGTAGATCCTTAGGAACTAATATATCTATATATATTCTGATTACTCTTGGATCCTAGCGTAGTTATATTACTATATAGGTACTAAATATCCCTAACTATGACTTTATCCTTAGAAAGGACTTCCTATAGTCCTAGAACCCTTAGATTAATTAGGTTAGCTTGTGAATAAAGATATATAATTATCGCTATATATATATAATTAAGTCTATTTCCTTTTAAGTGACTCTTAAGTATAAAGATATACACTTTAATCTCCTTTTAGCTAAATAAATCATTAGAGTAATATAAAAAAGGAATACTAAAGCTATACTCCTTGCTATATAACTATATAATAAGATTAATCTAGTTATAAGAGGATCTCTACCTAATTACGAGGACCTAAATATTATAAAGATTCTTTAAAAATACGAAAATATATTTAGAGACGAACTACCTAATATATTACTACCTAAATATATAATATCTTATAAGATTTATATAGGTGGTAGCGTCTCTATAAATATTAATATTTACTCCCTATTATATAAGAAACTCTAAGAATAGATATAATAGGTTAAAGACCTTCTTAAGAAGGGTCTAATCTAACTATCTATAAGCGCTTAGGGCTTTCTAGTTATCTTTATAAAGAAGCTAAATAATACCTAGCGAATATATATTAATTATTAAGCCTTAAATAATCTAATAGAAAAGAATAATTATCTATTACTATAAATCCAAGATCTATTAGACTATATTAGTACTATAAAATTCCTGACTAAAATAGACCTTATAATAGGATACTAGTAAATTCGGATAGGAAAGGACTTAATTAAGAAAACGGTGTTTAATATAATATAGGGAAAGTATAAATAGCTTACTATACTATTTAGTCTTTATAACACTCTAGCAACCTTCTAAATAATAATAAATAAAATATTATAGCCCTATCTTAGCTAATTTACTATTATCTATCTTAATAATATTCTTATCTATTTAGATATAATAGAGGAGTATTATAACCACTTAGATAAGATCTTATAAGCCCTTAAAAAAGAATAATTAATTATATAATCTACTAAATACTTAATTACTATTAAGGAACTAGAGTTCTATAGGTATATTATTAGTAATAGTTAAATATATCCTATCCCTATAAAGGTCAAAATTATATAAACGTGGCTATAGCCTAAGAATATTTACAAAGTTCGCTAGTTTATTAGCCTAGCTACTTATTATTAATATTTTATCTATAGATTCTCATAAATCTATATACCTTTATATAAGCTTTTTAAAGAAGTAGATATTAATCTATAGTGACAAAAGTTCTGACCTATTATATAGATAACTATATATAAAAATACTTTTTAAACCTTGAAGAAAGCACTTATAGAGGCGCCTATACTAATCTAAGCGGACCTTAGTAAGTCTTTTGTTATTAAGACTAATATCTCTAAATAGGTGATTAGAATAGTCCTACTAAATCCCGCTAAAAAGAATGTCGCTATCGCTGTCGCTATATAATGCAAAATATATTTTGATATCACCTCTGCAAACTTCCCTCTAACGTAACTCGTAAGCGAGTGGAACATATAAACGAGTGGAACACCCAACCCCCGCTCTCTCTATATAATCTACTATTATTCAACCACCGATACTCATATTCAATTGATACTATTCACATGTTAATTAGGGCATTTATTTCTCTTATGCCCTATATTCCAGCAATTTGTACCCCTCGGTGGCGCCCTCTTATTGGCCGAATTCGCTACCGAACTAGGCCCTGCACCCGCTAATATTTCTGCTTCCACACTATTGATTTCCTGCTATATACGCTGCTAGGCCTCATCACCATTCATACCACTATTATTGACTATTATTCTATTAGGTAGTGCACGTTTACGCTTCTAGTGGGCGTTTTCAGCACGTAGTCGCTCGTTCTCGTGGGCGAGTAATGCACCGTTATAGCAATCTTGTATCCCTTAATCAACTGCTTAAGCGCTTGTTTAGCAGGACTTAGTGGTGTATATGATCGCTGCCGTAGTAGTGCTTTGATTGAAGATGCCTGCCGTTGAATATTAATAGGCCGAATTAGTGTATAAGGGACGAAATTAGCACTACTATCACTACCACGGCTCTATAGGGGTGTAGGTGTACGAAGCTTTGTATCAAGCTCATTGATCACTCATTATGCGTTGAATAGCACTAGGCCTACTACTACAAAACTATTAGATATTATAGTCGATTTATATACTTTATCTCGTGCGTGTGGGTATGTAGTAAGGAAGTCAAGTTTATCAATATAGTTAACGCTATACTGAAGTTTTATTTGAATAATCTGCCCGTAGGTATGTTTGATCACCGCGAAACAACTAATATCAAGAGGTTAAAGAAGATGGGATAAATGCGGTGGCATATAAATTGGTATAACCATATTTTCTTTGTATATATCGTCGAATTGAGCAGTAACATAGCTTCTATAGCCATCCATAACAAGTAGTCGCTATTTTCCGATTATACGATCTTGTGTAAGTGGTAGGAAATGGTTTTGAAGCCATACGAGGCCGATTAAATCGGTAGTCTATCTATTATTACTGACTTTAAGTCGCTAATCTCTTAGAATAAGAGAATACTATTTCTGGTTGAATTGCTTCACCTTAAATATAATAGTAGGTGGTAGCGCCCACCCACTACTATTGATTATTTTAATCGTAGTAACCCACTCATAATTACCTAGTTGAAGAACCTTACGTTTCCTATAGTATTTAGCACGTGTAACTACACGGGAGGTACTTATAAGGCCTATTACGAATCCAGTCTTATCAAAGTTGTAGATATCTTCCGCAAGAATTCTATATTGAAGAACAACCTACTATACACGATCGAACCACTCTTGAGTAGTCACTGGATCCTCATATAATATACGCTTATAGTCATATCAGCGGGAAAAGCGTGTAGTCAGGTCTGGCGATCGTTATATAAAATTATATACCCATTTTGTACCAACTGACTAATGGGGGTGTTCACCACGCTTAGTAAGTAGTAGATTTGCCATTTCTTACACTATATTATGCCGGGGTGCTATTCTACGTGTATCTATAGAGATTATCTATTTCCGAAGTGATTCCTCTTCTAACTGGGTCAATTTATGGTTGTTAGCGCGTATAGTGGAACGAGCAGGTTAGCCAGTCATTCGGCGTCGTAGGGTATTGATCGGGACATCGAATCGGCGCGCTGCTTCGCGAAGAGACGGTATTTCATTATTTTTCAAAGCTTGTATAGCAAGTAGGATCTTGCCCTCATTATTGCCAGAGCTTTGGCCAGAAGTAGTGCGTTTTGGTGGCATAGGGGATGGTTGAATATGGTAGGGTGCGCGCGGTGGACGCGATCGCGGGTGGGTGTTCCACTCGCTTACATGTTCCACTCGCTTACGAGTTACGTTAATTCCAGGCTACCCTGGCCACCCACCCCTTTAGAATAATTTCAAAATTGATTAATTCAACCAAAACTCATTGATTCAACTAAATATAGTGATTTTTACACTGATTGATCTTGGCCAATCTCCCTACACCCACTACACCTAGGTGGGGCTCTAGTAGCTGGCTGATATGCCTGAATAGGCAAATCGCCCTGCGCATGCGATTCTATCTTATTACCTTCCACTACCTGGTTAGCTGTTCAACTAGCTGTAGGCCCTCTTCGGCAGTTAATGAGCTGAAACAAATTCGGCTTGATTGGGTATTGTCTCTACACATGTGCACATGTGCATGATGTTCTATAGCGTCGAATCCCGTGGACAATGATCGATTCGATACATGTCTAGCTAACCTTGACCACCCTTAGTATCCCATCTCCTGAACGAGCGACGTATATGCAGAGCAAACATTCAGAGCGAGCCAATTATCGTGACCAGTGCTTGTAATATAGCCCAAGCAGGGTAGACATGTCTTTGCATTTCAGAATGTCTGGTCGATTTGCTAGAGCCCGGCGCAAATTTTCCGTGCCGTGGACCACAATAGAATCATCTTTTCTATCCCACCAGATGAGGGTATCAGAGGAACTAAATCGCTCAGCCACCATCGGGGTCAACTGGCCGAGAGAATGAGATTTGGTACCCGACAGAAGCGCCAACCATCTAGGAAGTGGTACACATCGAAGAGGTGGCGAGGTCAATCGACTGAGGATAGTAAAGGTGTCGGGCAGGGAAATGTTCTGATCAGGATCTGGGTGGATCAAATTGAAAGCTCGACCGAGATTATCGGGTGAAAGCGCAATCTGAAGCGCAGATGAGCACACAAAGTCGACAGGAACATAAAGTGCAGGCTGGTTAGGTTGTTCAGGATATGCACCCAAGCGAATACATGTCGACATGAGTCTGTTCACAGAGTCGTCTGGGTTCCCCACCCCGGTGACACTATGCCCAAGAACGAAACTAGGGCGATAGATGGTGATCGGGAAGCCATTTGCAATCGCATCCCAGCAAATATTCTCAGAAACAAACTTGCTAAGGAAGTAGCCTGTATGTTGTCTTGAGTGTCCAGGCGGTGCTGCCACTGGTTTCTGATCCTCAGGAATATGTGTTTGACTGCCCAAAAAGCTAACCGGTCCGTACGATCCTATCGAAGAGAAGTGATAGACAGGTTTAAGGCGATCGGTGTTGGCGAATCGTAGAATCCTGACCAGACCAAACACATTTGCCTCTCGATGAACGGAGTAGGAGGAGGCGTAGTTAATCACAGCGCCCAGGTGGAAGACGCCGCTGCATTTACCCGCCAACTTTGCGAATTCTGAGAGACTGAGGCCAAGATTTGGCTTCGTTATATCTCCCGTAACCACCTTCACCTTGCCTCGGAAATTGGTTGAGATGTCGAACTTTTTAAAGGTCGCGTACAAGCGAGTCATCGCTGTTTCGCTATCGGCCGCCCGGATCAGACAACTGACCGTCTGGACTTGGGGCAAATCTACCAACATGGAGAGGAAGAACGCGCCCACAAACCCAGTGGCACCTGTCAGTAAGACATGACCCTCCGATGGAGCATACCATTTTGATACTGGACCGGAAATAGGTAAGATCTCACGACCCAGCGTCATATCTCGTAGATGCTGATCCTTCTCGCAAACTTCAAGTGAAGAGACTTCATCCGAGTTTGTGTCCGCGTTACACGCTCCGTATTTTGCACGCAAGGCGCTAACTATTAGTTTCCCGAGGCCTGAGATCGTTGAAGCGTTGGAGATGTCCGCTAGAGCCAGCTCCAAGCTCAAATGACGACGGAGCCAGCTTTGAATCTCGATCATAGCTAGAGATTCGATCACTATGCCGAATATCTCATCGTCGTCCATGTTTTCGGTATCCACCAGCTGAGATGCGATCTCCTTCCCAAACACGCTGACTACCCGACTCTCTATGACTGGGTCTTGCAGAGCCTGAGGGTCTCGCCGTATATTCTCAAACAAGTCCCTGGCATCCCCTTGCATGGTTGATATGCTCTGCTCTTCAGGCAGAGCTATCTTCTTCCAGAGACTGTATCGAGCATCTCGCCCCCATAAGGGAATTACGCCAGGGTCAGACAGAGCCTTGGTGGTCCCCAATCCAATGGCAAATTGTCCTGGTTGGCTGATGGCTCTTTCCAAGGCCTGGAGCACTTTGGCCTCACTAATTGTCTGGATAGATGCTGCGCGAGCACGCTGAATGATCTGAGGCAAGTTTTCATGCGCAAAGCCGGCGTCGTCAACGAGCCCGATGTCAATTACACTCGAAGCAAGACCTTGCTCAAGACGATACTGGGTGAACGCATCCAGGAATGAATTAGCTGCCGCGTAGTGTGTCTGTCCGGCATTACCACAAAGTCCAGCGACGGAGCTGAAGCAGACAAAGAAATCGACATCACGACCGGATATAGCATTGTGTAAATTCCAAGTACCTTGAACCTTTGGTGCGAGAGTCTTCGCCCACTCTTCGTGTGATAACTTGGATAATAGCTGAGACTGTGCAAGAGTTAGCAGAGATTGTCCATTGTATGGTCTTTTTACTCACTTCAATTAGAGCGGACATTTGGATCACTCCTCCAATTCGCTTTTTGCATGCCGCAACCGCTCGCTGGACGTCATGTAAGCTGTCTACCCTTCCGCTAATAGGCGTGACTGAACAGCTTTGACTTTCAAGTTCTCTGATGAAGGAAAGAGACTCTTTGGTTTGTCCCGCTGATCGGCTGAGAAAGACGAAATTCCTTGCTCCTTTTTCTATCATCCATGTAGCTACCGTGCGCCCTAGCCCTCCGAACCCACCAGCCACGAGATAGAATACATCTGAGGCTAGGGAGAAGGACGGGACTTGGCCAGTCACTGGGAGTGATGAAGATATTTCAGGAAGTTGAACCAATACTTTGCCCATGTGTTTCCCACTTTGCATATACGTAAAGGCCTTGCAGATATCAACGGCATCGAAAACGGTGACCGGGCGAATCGGCATACATTTGCCTTGTCCGACATATTTCATGATGTCATGCAATAATCTGAGCAGTTAGATAATTCGTATGAGTTCAAATTCCCGCCGGCTTTCAAAGCGTTTTACTCACCGTCGAAGTTCATTTTCATCTTCTTCCAACACATGTTTTAAGTCTACCCCAATGAAGGATCTGTTGCCCGAAAAGAATGACATATCCAACTGAGCATGTCCTACTATGTCTCTTTTTCCGAGTTCGAGCATTTTCCCAAATTTGGCAACGCATCGCCAAGACGTGTGTAGCAACTCCCCCGCCAATGAATTGAGAACAATATCCACACCTCGATGATCAGTTTGGTTCATAACTCCCTCAAGGAAAGATGAGCTTCGAGAGTCAAAGATATGAGAGCGAGGGATACCAAATGTTTCCACCAAGTATTGAGCCTTTTCTTCGCTCCCAACGGTGGCGTAGATCTGGAAACGTTAATTTTGAACTATCGCAAGTTTGTGGGGTGCCAGTGAACAACGTACATCCGCTCCTAGCATCCGACAAAGCTGAATCGCGGCAATACCAATGCCACCACAGGCGGAATGTATCAGAACAGACTGTCCTTCCTCAAGCCTGGCAACTCTAATCAATGAATACAGGACAGTCGAATACGCACAGGGCAATGTGGCGGCATCCTCAAGGGAGAGATCGGGCGGGAGAGGTGAGCAACATTGAGCCGGCACTATCGCCTTTGTACAAAAGATACCGTCCCTCATTAACATCACTGGCTGGCCAAATTTGAAATCCTTAACCGAAGAACCGATTCGGCGAACTAAGCCGCTGCCCTCAAGGCCAAATTCACTCTTGTGGCCGACAACGCCCATGGCCACCATGATGTCCTGATTCACCGTTTGTTAGTAGACGTAGAAGCAACTGACAGGGGCGATCAGGAGCACGAACCCGGAAATTAAGGGAGCAATATTTCATGTCAACTTCAATCTCGTGTGGCTTCAAGTCCCGGGAAGGCTTCTCACACCATGAAAGAGAACTCAGCAGACCAGAAGTGCCAATGTCAAGAACCTTGGTGGCAGCTTTGTCAGTGCATTTGACAGAGGTCGATGCTTCTTCAGCCGGGCCCCAGTGAGCGCGACTGACATGGACAATCTTGTTGCTCACTGCAAACTCGCGGTCTGGATCGACTGACGAGTGGCTCCGCTGTCGCTCGATATGCTGCCAGGTACGAAGAACGGCGTGAGTATTATCGCTCGAAAATTCATCTACCTCAAGAGTAGCAAAGTTCTCCATAATTTCTTGCCGAACCGATCTGGCAAACCCCAGAGCTAACCCAAACCTGGGATCTTTGCACGACATTTGGCAGCTTTGAGTAACCCACAAAACTCTGCGATTGTTAATCTGCGCGATAAGACCTTGAAGTTGAGTGAAGCCATCTTGGGACATTTTGTCGAAGTAAGGGCCTTCTAAGTCGATGAGTGATATAATATCGGCGCCATTTGGTGGTTGCTCGCCCAGTCCAATCCACGTCACATTGTACCCTGTTTGTACAAGAAGATCTCTCATACGCTGAGCCCAGGATGTGATCTTAGATAAATATAAAAGAGCGACATGACCTAGATCGGGTGACGTGACAGAACGTCGTGACAAAAGGGTTGTTTTGATGGGAGAAGAACGACTACTCAGCACCTCAAAGCTCTCCCGTAAACGAGCATCTGTGACTGTAGTCTTCCAATCTTGAGAATAAAGAGATGACATCTCGACATTTCCACCGTGCTGGGACCACCAGACTGGGGAAATACCCATGACGAATTTTATCAGGGGCAGGTTCTCGCAAGGTTCTTGATATAAGATCCGGCCTCTCGGAGCAAGAAAAGCATTCAAGTTATTTGAGACAGAGCACACGTCGCCCTCACCATCACGGGTGCTGCAGCAAATGACCAAGTCAAAATTTTCCTCCAGACCTTGTTCGGTTGGGGGCTTGCTAAGGTCTATGGTGGTGTATTTGATTCGGGCCGCGGCTTCATCTTGCGTCTTCCCCGCTGATGTATGGGGAGCTGATGAATCAGCAATTGTGATCGTTTCGTAGAGGGGAATCCCGCTCTCAGATGTGAGATCGATTAGCACTTGGGTGAGAGCAATTTCTGAGTGTGCCCCAAGTATGAGCACTCTTAGGTCTGGATTAGAATGGCCAAGGGTTTGAAGCAGATCTCTGCACCCTGTGAGGGCAGATATGAACTCAGGAACGAGTTTGAGGCCGTCGTTCTCGTTGAGAATTTCCCCAAGATCCACTTTCTCTTCCATGATGTTGACCAAGATCTCGGAGATGTTCTTCGCTCTGAGGCAAAGAGATTGGAGTTCGGGTATCTCCAGCTCAGAGTCCTCCATGGGGGGCTCCAGCGGATTGTCTTGACAAAGGTTGCCATGGCCGGTGGGTTTGCCTTTGGAATGTGAGAAAGTCTCTGCTTGTGAAATGAGCCATGCCTGGTACTCTTTCAGGTGGGAATTGCGCGGCTGTAGCGATAAGACCTTTTCAGTCGTGGTTGTGATCAATGCATAAGTGAAGCGGTCAAGGAATCTAGCAATACCATCTGGTAACCGCCCGGAGATTGTTTCGACAGGTAAAGGATTCAGATCAATATGTGGCTTCCACGCCAGGCGAGCAATTAGGGAAGAATTGCCGTTGTCGGAAAATCGGTTGTCAACGGAGACAAGGGTTGCACTCTTCATCGATATGACCACTTTGTCATCAATAACTGTGTTCGAATCGCCCGTGATATATTGGTCCGATACATCGCAGCACGCATATAAAGACATGACCTCATTCACACCAGTTGCGGGACCGACATCAATTTCTTCAATAAAAGAAGGCACTTGGAAGGTTTTCAAGTGACGTGGAACACCGCGAATACCAGATATGCCCAAAAGCTGTAAGTTCTGATCAATGATTGTGGGATGAATCGCGTAGCGGTTACTGAGACTCTTGCGGGGGCGAACAGAGCCAACAGCTCGATTACTGGTTGGACTTGCAGATATGTTCTCCAGGAGTTGAAATTCTGGGCCATACCCAAATCCCCACTTTTCAAATACTCCATACCAGGCCTTGGATGAAAGCGACCGAGCGTAGGAGCCCTCGTGTCTAGCGAAATGATGATGGCTGCCTCCAGCTTTAACCTGTCCGACACAGTGTCTTTTCCATGAGTGATTTTGGTATGCCATGATTGTAATGTGAAACCATGAAGAGTCAGCCGCATCTGTGAGTCTCGCTGGACGGAGGCTAGTGAGTATCTCCACTTTCTCACTGTCTCTCAGCACAAGTGGCATCTGCATTGCCAGGTTGCGGATTGTGTACTTCTCCGAGCCCGTCATTTGTCGAATTGCTTCACCAGCCATTGCAATGTACCCGGCACAAGGGAATATTGCATCCCGACCCAGGGAATGATCCATTAGCCAGGGGACGTGGTCCAGTTGGAGAACCTTTCGCCAGTATGGTTCGATATCCGCAGATTCAAGACACCGAGAGCCGAGTAGCTCATGTGGGGCATATTGGGAGCTCTTCCACTGTCGAGTGAGCCGTGTTTCACTCCAAAGGCTCTCGTCGTGTATCCAAGGATAAGATGGCAGGTTGGTCAACGCTTTCCCGCGCTTTCCATTAATTGCGAGGAGATCAACGGAGTAACCAGTAGAAAATAGCCGGCCAGCAGTCATCAAAAGAGCTGTCTGTTGCGGCTGATTCCGAATCAATGTAGGTATGTATTTTGACTTCTGGCTATGGCCATGCATGCGTAGAATCCCTCGCATTGGACTGGAAAGTGTTGAATGGGGTCCGACCTCAACGAAGGTCCATGATTCATCGGTTTCACGTATTATAGATCCAATTGCACCATTGAAAAGGACTGGCGATTTCAAATTTTGCGTCCAGTAGACTGCATCGAGGAGGGAAGGGTCACATATGGGGCTTTCTGTTACTGTTGAATAAAGCGGCACCATGCTGGTATTGTGGAGCATGATTGGTGCGATACTCTGCTCATAGATCATTCCTGGCTCTTGCATGCCATCTTCATGTTGTTAGGATCTTATATCTGATTTATTCTCCAAAAACTTACCAGAGTGGTATGCAACAGAGACATCAAGTCGCTTGCAAAATGTATCCGGTTCGTGGTCCTTGATTCTTTGGAGTACTCGCAGTAAAGCATCTTCATCCCCCGATAGAGTGACACTTTCAGGGCTGTTCTCACACGCTACTGTCACACCTTGTCCGACATAGTTTTGAGCCTGTTTGGGTGTTAACCCCACAGCAGCCATCGCGCCACATCCAGTTGTAGAGACCTTGATAGCCTGGCCCCTATAATAGGCCAGAGAAATAGCCACTTGGGAGCTGATCGCGCCGGAGGCGTATGCAGCCGCGATTTCTCCACTCGAATGGCCAACGACAGCTTCAGGGCTAATGCCCCAGGCCTGCAAAACATCCGTTAGGGCGATCTGTACCGCCGTGCAGATCGGCTGGCAGAACTCCGGCTGTGAAATTCTGTTGTTACCTCCTTCCTTCAATAGTTCACCTGGGTCTGAGTTAGACAGCGATATATGGCTGGGTATGATTAAGACCATAATACCTTCTAGACTCCATGAGGGAGGTCCCTCCAACTGTTTCAAGGTCTGGTCCATTGACCGGATACTGGCGCGAAAGCATGGGGATGTTTGTAACAACTCTGTGCCCATTCCGGTCCACTGAGCGCCTTGGCCACTGAAAATAAATGCTATCTTCGAAGCTCCCACCTCAGCTTTCTCAAATCCTGATACCTGCCCATTAGTGTCCGCAATGGCAAATGCACGATGAGCCATATGATCTCGCCGGGTGCCTAAAGTATACGCCAGAGCATCCATGTCCATGCGAGGCTGGGTGAGATAATTCTGGATGTTTTCTACTCCTTTCTCCAGTGATTCTTTCTTCTTCATTGACAATACGAGAAGCCGTTGACTTATAGAGAAACACGATTTATCGACAGAGCGAGGCTTGGGGGGTGAGAATGACTCCAGAATTACCTAGGAAATGTCAGCAATCATCATATATCCAAAAAAAACTTATCCGGATTGAAAGACAGACATGCACATTGGTTCCACCAATACCGAAGCAATTCACACTAATGCGTTCAGCTTTCCCCTTTGGCCATGACATCGGTTCCACCGGAACTATCAAGCCTCCCTCTTCGAAAGGAACTAAGTACACGTCTGTCAGCGAGTGCTGTACTCTGTCACAGAAATCGCAACTAACTTCTTGGATTTGGGGTCGAGAAGTGAATGTTAGGTGGTATGACATGTCTTTCCAAGGCCAAAGTCGATTTGATAATGCTCGTTAGTCCGGATGCGCCCTCAGAGTGTCCTATATTGGGCTTGACCTTGACAGATGACGTAAAATTAGTGGGAATCTTGATACTCCATACATGGAGAGACAAACAGAGCCAATGTAGATACCACGATCTTGGAACAGCCTCGCAACCACGCTTGTCTCCGCTGTGTCGCCAGCAACTGTTCCCGTACCATGACATTCGAAAAACGCAGTCTGGGACAAATCATCAATCCCGGCTTTTGTATAAGCGCGCCTGATCAACCTCTCCTGGGCCTGGGGTCCGGGGGTTGCGATAGTCGGTGTCTTTCCGTCGCAGTTGGTCGCGGTGGATTTGATCACGGCACGAATGGGGTCGCCTTGTCGAATTGCCTCCGCTAGAGGCTTGATGTAGATGGCATTAACGGCTTCTCCCCGCCCATATCCATCGGCGTCACGATCAAATGCTTTGGTGATCCCACTTGGTGACAGAACCATGGCTTGCGACATGGAACTTGTCATTGTGGGCGCCAGTATGAGATTGACTCCCCCGACTATAGCCGAGTCACATTCCCCGCTATACAATGCCTGACAAGCCTCATGCAGTCCCACCATCGATGATGAACAGGCCGTTCGATATGTGATACTACCGGGGGTTGTGACAGTCAGCAATCAACGGTTTGATGGCGGCCTGGGTCTCGATTTCTCACCTCGGGCCCTGTAGATCGTATTCATAGGATAATCGGTTAGCAATTGCAAAGTCGCCTGTGCTCATTGCGTGGAATCGATCGACATTCTGCACATCTTTTGTCGACATTTCCAGCCAGTCTTCTCCAAAAACTCCCACGAAACATCCAATATTCTTCCCCCGCCAGTTGCATTGCCCACCATTCTCCATGCATTCCCACGCAGCCTCTAACAAAAGCCGCTGCTGTGGATCGATCCTTTCGGCTTCTTTCTTGTTCATGCCAAAAAAAGACCTATCGAAATGCGCGATATTATCGTGGAGAAAATATCCATGTCGAGTCTTCATGGCAGCGGTTGCCTCAGGATCATAGAACGCGTCGACATTGTATCGGGTTTTCGGTACCTCACAGTGTCCGTCGCGTTTGTTGATGAGCATTTCCCAGAAGGACTCCGTATCTTTCACACCACCAGGAAGCTTCAATGAGATGCCGACGATAGCGATGGGGAAAGGCACTGGGCTGTAGGGCGCAGTTTCTTGCGTGCTCTGGGCTTGCGCATCTAGCCCGCCAGAAAGCGTGTCGTTCATTGCGTCGTTCATTGCGTCGTTCTTTGCGTCGTTCTTTGCGTGTACAGCGCCTGACTCTGGTCTCACTTCAGATTCAGGAGGTCTCTTAGATCCCATGGATTCTATTTGCTATCTGGGGAAGCCCGACCGGGAATTCTGATTTATTTCGGCACAACTCACAATTTTATTTTTGTTTCTTTTAGTTGGAGGTGGACATGGCGATTGATTTTACGCAAACTTGAGCAGCGAGGGAGCAATTGTACCCCTTACAATCAACTCCACTAACAATCCTTGCAGCATATCGACGATCATGCATCCGGCTCCTGACCGCCTTTATACTGTACATACATGCCGCTGGGATCTGACTGCACACCTCAAAATGCAAATCACATTCTGCAAGGAGGGGGGACCTATCCCAGTACAGCATTGTACGGTCCACAACCTGGAGGAAAAGTGAGAGATACCTCATCCAGTTCCAAGACTGAAGACGGTTAGCTATGTCCTAAAGGAGCTGGGTGTTTTTGAAATTGGATGCGCCCCCGACTCTCCTGGGCCATTGTGGTTTGATGTGCACTAATAATATCAATATCATGATATCGAGCCGGGAATGGGGTGCCCAGGTTGGATTGGGTGCCTTTCAACTGGATCTCGGTGGTGAAGTCCACCCATGCGGCAAAATGAAAGTTGGCCTGCATCTTCTGCAATCCATCCATCCCATGCGGGCATGTACAGTCCTCTGAACATTCCATTTGTTCAATGGACTATTCTCTTGCCGTCGAAGCTGATTTTGTTGCTGTAATTCTCGCAAGGTTGAAAGTATGTGACATTCCTGGGTATTGTGCATATGACCGTCTTTTGTACGCGGAGTTTACCTGGGCAGCATTGTTCGTGCACGCGTGGTATGCCAGTCTCGATGATTCCGAGTCATCACAAACCGTATAAGTAATATTTATGGATGCAGAGAACATTTGTTTGTCAACGTAATATTTGAAACAAACCTCCTCAATCGCCATCTGAATCATCAGCCGTTACCCTCAGGTCTCCCAATCAGCACCAACAATATGTACCTATCAACTTATCTGAACGCGCTGGCTTACCTATTACCATTGGCGTCCTTGAGTCTCGCAGATCAAGCCCAAAATGTGCTGGATGATATTTCCACTCTTCAAACGTCGCTTCGCTCGAACGAAAAAGCTCTTGATCGCTATCAAGGCGGATTGATATCCGCTGCACCTCTCGCCAACGAGTTCCATAACACTTGGAGCACCCTCAGAGTAGCGAACACTCACGTCCCCACAAATGCGAGCTTCACATCGGAAGAATCAGACGATATTTTACATGGCATGAATTCCGCCAATGACGTGGCCATTGGTTTGTTCAAGTCTGTAAAGGGAAAGGTACGATTTCTAGACAACCATATCTATGACCCAAGGGGGCCATGAGTCGATTGAAGTGGATGTTCTAACGCATCGTTGAGACTTAGGCTCCGATGCTGAACAAAGCCGGCGCGGGCTTCACAGTCCCCATATTCATGGACGCTCTATACCGGGAGGCTAATGAGTACATGCGTACCCTTACAGTTCTCATGCCGCCAAATTATACACAGCCGATGGACCAGATTACTGCCTCACACACAGAGGCTTGGAATGGGGCATTTGCTTCCTTCCAGCCCGCCGATAGCTCTGAGTCGATTCGTCAGTTCAAGCGCTTTGCGTCCATGACGAAGCCGCTTCTAGGATATTTCTTTTGAGTTCATTCTCCCGCAAAATATTGGTTGATAGAAGTCTATTTGAACGCATGGTATTGCTTCCAGATGTTTGGAAACGCAAGCCACTCATAATAATGCCACCTGGAATAATTGATTCGGCGTGCTAGCTATTCATCTGATAATTCCCCCTTCATGGAGCAACTCGAGTTGATAGGAATTTCCATGAATTTAACACCTCGAAATTGCTTGGTTTCCACCTTTTTCCCATCGTTTCAAAGGGATAAATTATCCAATGCTCTACAATAGCGTAATGAAGAACGAGTCCACGAGACAACGTTAAGCATCCATCCCAATGGAATATAACTTTGAAATTACGGAACCTGCCAGTAAAGAGATTGGCTGTTCTGCGCACCCAGATACCGAATCAGGGGATAACTGGCCGGTGCAGTTGCGTAACAAATAAAAGTGATCACCCAGGCGTAGCCCAAGGCACGTTCAAATGGCCTGGTGTTTTTTCCCGCTAATTGCAGATGGCATCGATAATTGCAGTACCACGAAACGACTGTGATTTCGAGCTTGATGGCAACTATAGTCTTGCAGAAGAATGGTAGCACCAGGGGCCAATCTATTGCGCCTTCAAACCACAAGATGAAGTCTGTAGGCGAATGAAAAATTCCAGATAAGAGAAAAGGAAGCGACACATAGATTATATCGTAAACTTTTCCCCAGCTCTTGGGTATCTTCGTCATGATCACCTTGGAGCAGTCAATGAGCGGCTGACGGAGAAGATCATGCCAGAAGGTCCTTTAGTCTTGTAAGCAAAATCCTGCTTTGAATGAAATCAAACTGCAGAGTGGAAGGCGGTTCTTACCCCCAGAAGCGTCGCAGTGAGAAAGCTCCTTTCAAACTTCCAAAAAGCGGTGGCCAATCCTGTGGTCTGCAGTCTCCCAGCACAACGGATACTACTAAGATCAGACAATTAAATGTATCCAATACACAGTAGAGGCCAATCCATATGCTGATACTGCTATACGCCCGGGCCAGAATCTGCCGATCAGTAGCGCCCAACAGCAGAAACTCCTTACCCGGACCAAAACACAACTCCCAGTCAGAAGTTCCAGGCACAAAGACATGTCGGCAAACAAACCAGAGAAGCTCTGCAGTTGCAGTATTTCTCACATACTGACCCGCTATATTGCAGAGAAAATGAGACTTGCTAAAATCTGCGCCCACAGTGGCATATGTCCTTGGCTGCGGACGTACGCCACGAACATCACGCAGAACTTGAACAAAGCTGCGCTGCCAGGCGCTCCAAGGGAGAGTAGGTAAGTTGGCTGGAACGGCAGCATCCACAGCCTGGGTGAACAATAGGTAGTGTACCAATGTAAAACACGTCAACGGAACGAGACACATAGAGAGACAGTGAGCGAGCAGGGATGAAAACAAGTATTGCTGCAGATAAACTTGGCAAAGAGAGAAACAAACAAGAAGAATTGCCCCAAACCTGCGATATTTCGAGTCTTTAGGCGTTTTCAAAGCAACGAGTATGGTGAGTGTCAACTGCTGACCAAGGAACGCGCCCGTCGAGGCGATTAGGAATACTGTATACATCACTGTGATGAACTGGGCCTGGGTCGGTCCTAATTCGGTTCCCTTTCGCAAATTATATTTCTCCCACGCGCCCGAATAATGATACTCAAGGTCAAGTAGGAATCATGGATATCGTGGACGGGTTGGTACTGTCTTGGATCGTAATTCCCTGGGCAACAAAGAGCACATCGCATCCATTAAATCTATGGATGGTCTCGTCCAGCTATTGAGGAACCAATCCCCCTTGCATGTACTCTCCTGATGTAAACAATAGAGTGTATCTATTTGCACAGAGCCCACAAGATGTTCTCACTGAATTCCAATTTCTGTGCCGCATTATCAACCTGGGCACCTAATAATGTATCCCTTGCAGCTAAATTCCTCTTGGCTGAATTACCCCCGGGACGCTTTTCTAGGCAAGGAGCTGGTAAGGATCTCACGAAACAAGATACCCAATGTACGACCCACGTTCTCGTCCGCTACCCCAAAACGCCTCGCTGTGCTTATTTCAACGTTGAAACGAATGCCTCGGTGCTCGGCAAAGAAGCGCTCGCCCGGGATGAATGTCGAGTGGGAAACTCTTATTCAGGTCAGATATGCGTAAGTGGTGCCTCCGCACTATCCGGCTCGAAGTCCAGATGACTTCAATCACTTGCCAACTAAGTTGAGGGCCGATTCACCTTTGTCAACAACGTTGGCGAGGCAAATGATTTATCACGCATAGCTTCGTGCTAACCATAGCTCCAGATAGTTCTAGCCTCTCCACCTGCTCTCCAGCCGAGCTCTTAAAATTCAACAGTATCCGTATTGCAGTATCCGTACTTATTATAACAGCAAATAGGCGGAGCGGCATCGCGGCATTGGAAGACCAAACATCTCTTAACAACCTCAGCGGGTGCAGAAGCAGAAGCAGGAGATGCTGCTGCTAAACAGAAGAGGGAGATGGCAATGGCGACGGAGACGGAGATGAACTTCATGATTGCGCGGGAGTTTCCGAAATGAGAATGTAAATTTGATTGATGTTTGAAATGAGTGATATATCCATCCTAGAAGCTGGTTAATATGCCCTATTTATACCTTTCCCTCCTACTCATGATCCTCCACGAACGTCATCTATCACACGGTGTCGTTTTTGGTCCCGACATTGTACTACCAAACCTTGTGTGTAAATGTTGGCGCTGTCATCATGTAGACAACAACTATCATATAGCGACAGCGGAATGCCTGATCGACATGGGAGCGCTCCAGATTAGTTCTCATTTTTAGTGTGTTGTACATAAACATTTTGTAGCCAAGCACAAGAGTTGCACCGAATGGAGCTATTGGAAGTCTTCTGACTGGACTTGAATCGTTCCACATTGACTAATGGGGTTGGCATGTTGTACAAAGTTAGGCCCGGTAGATGCTGGAATTATATTGGAAATCCGGGCTTAGAGGTGTTGGTAACGGACCGCTTTTGAATTAGCGATCGAAGATATTAGTGTAGAGTATCCAAGAATGATGAGCCCTCTTTGGCAAAACCAGATGTGGGGCTGATTTTATGTCGCTGTTGAGAGTCCACAGGACTAATCACGGCGAAGCTCCTGGGTGCCCTGAACATTGAAACAGAAGTCCCCCAATTATCGGCTAGGCTCCTTTGAAAGGTTTTGGGGCAGGTTTCGGAACCAAAGTGCTTTGCAATTCCTGGGAGTTATTGACCTTACTCCTGGGAACCTGATTGGACTTCAATCCGATATGTCCCCGGTCCACTGTTGGCATCCTTTTCGAAGTTATGGCATGTCTAGCAGATCTTGAAGGGCCACACCGAAGCGGAAATAATCAAGCTGCATCAAAAATATGGTAAGTCTGTGTGATTTGCCCATTACCCTAGTTGTCCAAGAGCAAGTATGCTTATCACGTGATACGCAAAGGATACTTTGTTCGCATCGCTCCAAATGAAGTCAGTGTTTCTCATCCTGATGGCGTCCGACAATTACTTCATGCCCGAATTTCCAAGGTATCATAGGATTTTCCACTTAGAAGGCTGGGTGTCGCACTAAACTCTGTCACGGGGCCCGTGGTATGCCATCATGAGTCTACCGGATTACCGCTATGTCAACCAAATGTCGGAATTGGATCCCCAAAAACATATCCGGAAACAGCGAAATATCCCGTCGGGTTATGCCCTCTCCAACATCATTCAGCACAAACCACACTTTGACGCGGTGCTTCAGCTTTTAACTGCCCCCTTGGATGATTTTTGCAAGTCTGGCCGTCCAATTGAGTTAGATCAGTGGTTTATTTTTTTCGCCTTTGATGCTATAGACGAAGCCATTTTCTCCCAATCATTTGGCTTTCTAGAACATGGGAAGGATGTCAGAAACTAAATTGCAAATCAGAGGCTCCTAGCGCCCTACGCGGCTGATGGGCTAGTATTCGTAGTTCCATAACTTGACGCTAGGAAATCCGCTTCTTAGCCCATTGGAGATCCAGCCATCTTCTCACATTTTCGACACATGTATTGCTGCCATCGATGCAAAACCTCACGAAGCGAAATGACATGATGCAGAAATGGCTTGATACCCATGCCAGATATACTGATTGCATGCAAGAAGTTGAGATTTTTTCCACCGCTGTTGGGACTCTCGGCGATGGTGGAGATACTGTCAGCGCAACGATCCAGGCGCTCTTCTATCTTTAATTCGTCATCCTCAACATATAGCTCGACTGCACGGTGAACTCGACGCGGCTAACGCACGTGGGGAGCTCTCACACATTGTTCAATATACTGAGGTGCAGAAGTTGCCATTTCTCGAGCATGCGTACGCCGCAGAAGCCACTCTATTGAGGACATCTAGATCCTAACACCGTTGCATAGATGAAAGAAACATATCGATTCCATACTGCCATTGGTCTTGGCCTTCCACGCGTCGCACCTTCTGATGGAATTACAATTGCCAGCAGACTATTTGCAGAAGGGGTAAATTCATCCGCGATCGCCCTCCTTGTTTGTGATTCGAAATTGACGGTGGAATCCAGACCATTCTGAACATTAATCCTTGGGTCATTCGCCGTAACCCTAAACTATTTGGTGATGATTGTAACAATTTCAATCCAGGCCGCTGGCTCCAGAATCAATCAGGAGATATGAAAGCGTACTTGATCCATGTATATACCCGCCTCCAACTTGTCTCCGTCATGTTTCGATATTAACGTTTCTCCTCCTATAGCGGGGAGCTGGGTACAACGCATGACCCAGACGAAACTTTGCTCAATTTGAAATATCCAAGCTGGCTGCTAAATTGTTCCGCGATTATGACATTGTGCAAGTAGATTCCAGGCAAGAGTGGACATGGCACAATCATTTCATTTGTGTGCACATGAATGGCCCTACAAAATTCGATGTCGTTCAAAGGTCTAGGTCCCTGCCTTACGTATTCTAGCAGATCAACTTAGTGTCAATTTCTGCCCGTTTAGAGATAGTAGCAAAGCTCGTACCAATGTATACTAAATCAAAGCGCAGTACTTTCAACACGTCAACAAAACCTCGCCACAACAGGGGATCTTCATTTGCAAGCCCCCCCCCCACCCAAAACCCAAAGCAGCCTCGATACGTTGCCCAGATGCGCATGGCATTGAAAAATCCTCATATTCATACTTATCGGCGCGCTAAAATGGATCAGGGCTAGAAATCCATTGCTGGACGAGCGAGCTTTCAAAAGTGACCTGTGACATATGCTCCGTCACGGTCAATGAATATTATGATACAATATTTTTCGTGAAGGATTGATTTAGAGGATAAATACGCTATGCGAAGATGCTGGTAAAAGAACACAATCTGATCATGACGAAGCTAACGCAGGGTGCCGTGCAACAAGTCAGTTTGCTCTGTAGTTTAATGAGCAGTAGGTGTGATGTATGTATCTGTAATGGGAGTGTTGCTATTTAATGAGGCACGAACATTAAGTAAGCCACGACAGGCCTTGGCGAGGCTCTAACTTCATTTTCATGAAGTGGAACGCTTTACTTGTACAGTTGGAAGCTGCTTCAATGCCGCCCTTCAAATCACTGCCATTTTGTGCCCGATAGTCCTGGTAAAGTTGCCTGACGACCTGTTCATGTCCGCTCCGAGCTGCGTGGCATAAGGCCGTCTCCTGAAAGGTATTACGCAGTCTTTCTTCTTGAAGCAACAGATCTACAATAGTCAAATGTCCACGGGAAACCGCCAAGGACAGCGCAGTATGTCCCTTGTAAGTTTTGAAGTTGATATCGGGTGGGTTTGTGTGTTCAAGCAGGAGTCTAGTAACTTGAAGGAAGAAATATATCCGACGCATTAGATGCCTCATATTAACTAGCCCGGATTGCCCTACTAGGGGGGTAATACTCTACGGTCAAAGTACTAAGATAGGACTAGGAAGGTGCATAATGTATATTTGTGGGCTATGTTATATAGTGGTGAAAAATTAAACCGCTCTAAATAATTGAATAAAATAGCTAAAAATAAATAGTCTTTAGATTTAAAAAATAGAGAATCACTAGTACTAGGAAAAAGGATATTATATAGGGGGATATTTCTTATCTAAGCCTGCTTTTTGAGCGGGTTTTTGTCTACTAGATCCCGAACCTTTGTGCTGGCGACGAGTTTCGGTGTTAATCCAGTGAATTCAGAACAATATTTTCTAGAAAAAGATATAATTTTTTATATTGAACCCCGAATTCACCAAAATTGCTTTCTTTATAAACCCAGAAGATATCCAAATCTCATTTCGGCATGTGAACCCGAACTGATAGTATCATGTATTGTTTATTTTATGCATCACAGTGATTCAAGATAGCATAGATATCATCTTCTGTCATGCATGAAGGAACAGACCACAGAGGATTGTTGCTCACTCCGCAAATGTAGGCGAATCCATAGTCAACAACGCTGGCTGCTCGAGGAGAATCAAAGGCCCAGCCACAACACTATCCTGAGTAGGAGCATGTTGCTTGTTTGCAATGGAGACAATAATCAACCCAGCATCAGAATCGAAGGCTCTTGGAATAGTGACAGAGTTTTTCTTTGGGTCATACGGAACGCTGACGTTGTTGACGCCATGGAAAAAGACAGCATAGTAGTCGGTTGCATTCCAATGAGGTTGGTTGTTCTTGGTGTAGCGGAAGCTGATTTTCGAGCCTGGATGCCCAGTTGTTCCAGTCTTATTGACGAATCCCATCTGCGGCAAGTTCTGGGTGGGGTTCGGATAGACGGGGTTCTCGGAGGGACAGCTGCCTGGGATGACGAATGCGTTGGTTGCGTCCAGAATCTGGTTTGCATAGGGATAGGTAGTGTCCGAAGGACCAGAGAATGGACTAGTGTTCCATACGTCAATGAGAGACCAGGTATTGTGTCGGCTCTCGACAGTCCCGATGGCGATGAGTGCGGACTTTGAAACAGTTAGGCTGGCATCAAGGGCAAGCCCTGTGAGATAAGCCATGCTGGCCGTCTCAAGGTAGGTCTGCAATGATAGCCAAAGCAGAGGCTCAATCTCCGTAGTCGAGAACGCGTACCTGCAAGGCCCAGGAGTGACAGAGTTATCGGAAATCTGGTCTTGAAAGATACGAACGTGTCCCGCTTCATTATCGCGCATTTCAACGATTCGCTGATATGTTGTGTTGGGATATCCAAGATCGGTGAAGCTGGATGTATTGAAAGTTTCGACAGCTTGTTGGTAGAAGGAATAAATAATCCACTCGGCGGCCAGTAAATTCTGAAAGAGAAGGTCATCGGGACCTGCAGGCCCTGACCCAGTTTTGGGGAAGACCTTGGTATAGTTGCTCGCGAGAGGTGTTTTCTTGCCCATATAGGTGCTGAAAAGAGGCGACTCTCCAGGGACTGCCTTCACTGCATCCTTCAGTGGGGACACTTTTGAAGTCGCAGGAAGTGCAATTGCAGGGAGTACAGCCACGATAAAGGCAACTGCTATCACGGGGAAATGCATTTTGTATGGTTGAGAAAGGATTGGTACTAATGTGAGATGTGACTGATTCGGAAAATCGACCTTAGACATCAAGAAGGCGTTATATATCCATTTGCTTGAAGAAACTTGGACGTGTACTACTTGCGTACAACTTGAATATCGTCAGCGGCTGGGGCTCATAGACACAAGCATCTGGATTACTGCATCGAGAAAGAAGAGCGGACCAATCAGGGATCAGGCTACCGGCGATCTATTCAAAATCCTTGGCAGTGCAGATCACACATAGCCTGCAGTACCCAGCCCGTAGTGAAGTTAGTTACTAGGTATGATATGGCGTTCCTGTTATATTTTCTATTCCTGGATCAGACCATCGGCCCTGCCTACCCAATGCGTGCAATTGTTGGTAAACTGCGATTGGTGAATCTCAAGTATCATGAGTTTTGGCCAATCATGATCGGGGTACTGACCGTGTGGGGCCTCGCTCAATCGCTCCCAGAAGAGCAAGTGTTAGTGTAAATATCCAAGCATCAAGCTGAAACTAAATCGAAGGCTTATGCGCCCCCCATCAAAGCTTAGCATAAGCTTGGCCCTGCCGGAGTCACGGATATTGCGGCACAATACAAGAGCGGGAAGTGGACCTCAGTGGCCCCGAATGTCATAAGAAGGCTGCACTGCCCCCACCTCTTGTGTCGTGGTCATTGAATTTCCCTACCGATGCTCGCACTTACGTTTTCAATCATTCTATTTTAATAATTGAAGAGAAAACATACCAAATTCTGAGACCGACCGGTGCGAGTTCGGAAACCAAGTCACAGTCATCGATTCAAGCAAGAGTTCTCCGTCCGGTGCGACTCCCCCGGTACTAATAGTATAGAGTTATATTTTATACTCTACAATATTAGCTGTATCGCCACATTCGGTGAGTGTTATTATTCTAATTCCCTTGTTGCATAAAGTTTGAGATAAATCCTAGAAAGACAAAATATGGAAAAGAGTGAGTGTATTCAGGGAAGGTGCAGCCTGACAATTCACTCCGTTCTGCATTTTCCAACTTTCTATCCTCCAAGGTTGCCTCCTTCTCTATCTCTATCTTTTTTATTCAATTTAAGCTTTCTTCTTCCTCCATCTCAGGTAGTCTGCTAGTAGGTAGACTTTTGCTTTGTAGCATCTGTTAGTTTTCATTGCAAATATCGTAGTCTTAGTTCTTGCCTTACAGTACGCAGTGATTTACTACATCAGAACCATCTTTTTTTTTGCTACTCTCTGACAGTTTACCTGGCAGAATACGTTGTTTTACTATGATAATTTCCTGGCTCTTGCCTTGTAACAGAAGCTCATCATAACCATGAAAGTGGTAATACATGCGAGGTGACTAGAGGACTAGGAGGGACCTTGTTGAGGCCGGCATGCATTTTGTTTAGATACTGGCTCCGCTTTGTCTTCTTGATCATCACTACCACTATCCATCTATCATCCATCACCTTCATGCATCCAAATCTTCGCTCTTCCCAACAGACCTTGGGGGAAGAAGCCGCAACGGAGGAAGGCAACATATTTGGAAGGCGGTGGAACCGCATATACGATGGGACTAGTGGATAGAAATGAACAAGTCTGATGTCGAATACAGCCCCTGAGCTAACAATTTATAAGGCGTAGAACTAATTACCTAATGCATCAGGTTTATCCAGCGCCATCCACTAATATCTTGTTGAAGAGAGTATGCTCTGGTTGTTGGATTCCATTGGGTGTAGATCAGGTGATCTTGTCGAGTTGAGTTGTATCATGTGACCCATAAGTCGAATTGGCCACCGACTAACTGTCGGCTTGTTCCCCATTACTCTAACCGGCCCCATATTAAAATTTCCAATCTGAATAGGACCCTCCTTACGGAGGGTCCGACACCTATTGTATATTTCACCCCCAGATTATAACTCTGTTGAGTATGGCGGTGGTCAAAGCTTATGGCGGGACTAGCGATGGACGTTTAAATCCATGGGGTTCCCACTTCTCATAAGTTAGTCTAACTGAACACAATACAACCACTTTATCTCAACACTTTTTTGGAAAACCCGCCCCAAGCCCGCGTTTGGCGAGGAGTAAATATTAAAGCCTTCTCTTATGATCCTTCCAAACACACGCTGTGGTCTGTCAGTACGCTGTAATCTTGGAAAGTACACGTGTTCCCTTTCATCTTGCTCTGACCACCCAATCAAAATTTGGCAGGGGAAGCGGGGCGAAAACTTTATTGTTGTTCGAAGGATTTTGGAAGGTCCAACTCTGGCCATCTTCCGCCTGACAGACCCCTCCCCCAAACTACTAGCTGATACCCAAGAGGAAAAGAAAAATCGGCAAAACATTGCTAGCGTGAGATAATATTTGTTTGTACCGACATCTTTGCACCTCAAGCACCATCGAAAACATCCATGGATTCGATTGAAGCCCATGAACCCCCCACAACCCACAGTCCACAAGCTGGAAGGATTGATTTTGTCGTGAATGCCAACTACAGGGGTCGCGTTCGCACTGGCTGCCTTATTTGCAGATCAAGAAAGGTCAAATGCGACGAGCAAAGACCCACCTGTCAAAACTGCATCAAACTGAAGAAAACATGCGTATATAAGTCGCAGAGCAAGCAGAGACAGTCTCGGGCAGTGGTGGACCCGAAGCCGGGATTAACGCGGTTGGAGGAACATCAATCTAGTCCTACAACCTCACCCAATCACGGCGAGAGTTCGATTATCGAGCAAAATGTCACTCGTGAAATTCAAACTAGCCCCGGTGCGACCGAGATTTCTCGAGACTCTCATAATACCCTATCGCTTGATCAAAGTCTTTTGGCGTCTCTACATACCGATATATCACCACTCGGCCAGTATAGTATCGATCGAATCTGTCAAGGAGATAATCAAATCACCACTGAGTCTCTTTCTCAATTCGAGCTTACTTCGCAGCATATTCTTTTGACACTGGCAATGGATTTAGGGTCTTCAGAAGGCCCCGCCGGATCTTCCTATACCTACTTCATTGAACGGGTGGAATCTCCTATTATATCACCATTTGATCCTTTCAATTGGAGAAGAGTCAAAATCTATATCGCCCAGCTAGGATTTCAGGAAAATTCCGTGGCTACCTGTATTTTAGCAGTTCAAGCTCTATATAGGGCCCAGGCAGATCGTCTACCCATGTCACACGCCATGTCACTATACCAAGTCGCTACAGCTGAGTTCGAATCAATTTCCGACGACAATACTGTTGACTTCAATACCACCCTTGTCATCGTCTTCCTACTTGCTCTCTCTGTGCTCACTCTTCCTAACGAGGATAACTCTACCTTTCAGGGATTAGACGAAGTCTTTGTGACAAGACTAGAAACTTGGCTACTTGCTAATAATCGGTCACCCATTTCGTTGCGAATTGGCTCTTGGCTACAATTTCTCGACACCGCTACTAAAAGAGCTGGAAACGCGGGCCTTCTGCCTGGGACGGTCTCAAGACTTCTTCATCGCCACGTGATACAGCCCCCAAGTCTTTCTCCGCTTGAACATGACCCAAATCCAGCAACTGTCTTGTACGATATGGTCAGCGCCCCTCTCTTCAACTTTTATCTTGAGCTTCAGAAGATTTCAAGTCGCGTCGCAGATTTGAGTCACTATCACCGGTCCCGAATCACCCCTGCAGATCAGGCAGAAGTAACCGAAATTTCCAACGATCTGAAAATACAAATGACATATCTTTGGGAAGCTCGTCCGGGTCCGTTGCGACTGCTACCTGGCGAAATTCGAGATCATTTGAGCCATACGATAGTAGACCCACTTATTGCCCTGGCCGGTATTTGCAAGGCAGCATACTTCACTGAAGTTGTCGCGCTTGGTAGGACCCTCGGAGATCCCCCTTTTGCATCTCCCGAAGCTGTCCAGGCCATGGGCAAACTACGCGACATTATTGAGGGCGATTGGAACTCTTTGAGTTGCGGTGCACTCAACCCAGGATACCTTCGACCCCTTTTTGTATATGCCATCGAAGCGGTATCAAAGGAGCAAACCTCCTGGGCTGTCAATCATCTGAGGCAAATTAAAAGTCCTTTAACTAGAAGTGACTTCGTGGCATCCTTAGCGGAGTCTCTTGGAGACACACAAAGGGATAAAGTAAGGAGAGTGACCACAAAATATTTCTGTTATCAGACATTCGGCGTACCTCCTCCATTCATGTAACTATGTGGTGATTTAAAGAGAAAGGGGTGTTTTTTAATTAATTTAATTTATATCTCGAACCTTCTTCCCTAAGATATTTCGTTTATTCCGCCTCATCCTCTCCCTATTCATGTTCTTGGTTCGTTCAGTCGCATTTTCGGTCCATATTCTAATGTCTTACTGCATTATATAAGCCCGGCCTTCCTTGGATAAAATCGAGGAAGAACTATAGAAACGCGGGACAATTGACATATAGAGTTTCCATAGTACTAGCTGGAGACCGCGAGTTTGCCGTTACTCACAAAATCACAGACTTTCCTAATTTCGATTTGAAATCCACACTTGAGGGTACCGGGGTTGGTTTTCATGGAACCTTATTTTACTTAGATGTAGTTTGGTTATAAGCAATGTCCCCATATGTACAGCATCAAAATCTGCAATCCTGTATTGCTACGCCTTCTGGCAAAGCTTAGTATTGCTTTACTTTGAAGGCTATCTATGGCAGACAATGAAAGACCGCTCAGATTTTGTGATGAGGTTTACGCGGATCGCTAGCTAAGATGAAGATTGCTAGGTTTATTTCCGGGACGACACGATACTCTGACGACTTGGATTAGCTCACTGACTTTCCACCCAATAAATGTTTATTGGCTCCAGCTCAGAGGAGACCAAGGACTTTGACCATGAAGGAGAATGAGGATATTTATCATTTTCAAGATGGAGCAATGAAGGATTAGTCGTGTGTTGGATTTCCGGATACTAGCATCCCATAGTGGCCCGTAAGAGATAAGAGTTGGTCTATTATTTATAAATCATCCTTGACCTTCACCATTGAAGGGAGCAGCACATATGGTCGGAATACCCCTCTTCCTCCTCCTCCCGGGGGGTCGCTTATAGACAAGTGCAGGTTAAGCTGAATGAGAGGGCGACCAGGCTGAACACCAAGAACTGTTGGGGCATTTTTCGTCGATAGCCACGAGCCTCAAGATCGAGAGCGTCATAGAATTTCTGCATTTCCAAGATGTTGTGATATGAGGCTGGTGCAGGTCAGGAACAACGCCACACTATTGGAAATAATTCTCAAAATGCCTATACAAAGTTTGATTGGAAATCAATTTAATCCTCTCATTGTATATATAGAGTCTATTGTTCCATCTAAAACAATAACTCAATTAATTTCATTGCATTACATTACGACACTAACACAGATTGAATATTTTCTACGGCACTTGATATATGAAAGTCGGGGCCATGGCATGTATACAGAGTGGCCTTCTCGGAGCCCGAAATTACAAACTCAGAATACCAGGAGCCCTACACGATGGTAACTGAAAACCGACTCCTTCCAGTTTCTTCAGAGAGTAAATGATCGGGGATAGATACAGTCTATTGGCGCTTCTTCTGCGCCCTTAGCGCACGGTTGGTGATTGGTTGTGGAGACTAGTTCTTCCACCACCGATAGTCGGCTTTGTACAACATTCATTACCTCAGATTCCCTTTTCGGCACTCCCAGTGTAGCTTTCTGCCATTAGCGCCAGTCCTCTGCTTGATCCAGTTTCAGAAGTACAATACATTTACTTATCTTGCGTGGCGATGGTCCACCGGCGCCAACGGCGGCGAATATCATCGACTCCAACTTTTCGATCCTTGGGTCCGTGCCCCTCTGCGAATTTTAATGAATCCATTTGAAGTTGCAGGACTAGTGAGCAACAGCCATCAATACCATCGGATATCTCAGTCATACACGGACCACCCGTCGGAGATTGGGGTGGCAGTCAGCGTCTAAGATAGGTTCGGATAGGCTCTTTAAGCCGTGCTCTTTTCTCGCGAACCCCACCGGCCTGCTCGGCGTCAAGAGCGGCATAACATAACAGGCGCGTTGTCAACGAACATATCCTATGTTTCCTTCAGGACTGAAACTGAGATACTAATGGTCACGAATCATCGTCGGCCGTCCTAAAAACGTGCCCCCAATATTTTCAGCTCATGTCGTGGATGAATGGAACGAGTATGCCGTGGGCGTCGAGCCATCTAACAAAAGCCAGGTCTTCACCCCTTCAGAGAGAAGAGCCCCGCCACAATCCATCTCTTTTGCATTTCAACCAACTACCCGCTTTCATTAAACCAGTTACTGGCGATTGCTGCCACTGCGTTCGTGTCCGTTGTATGAACGCTGATAATTGCAGTCCCGATGTATTTGGGAAAGGGAGAATCCAAACCATAAAGTTGTGGAGTGTCAAGTATTCGGCTCTCATCCCCGTTATGGGGTTGACTTTACAGAGCGCCGCCAGTTCTAACGCAGCGTCTGCTCAAGCTATCAATGTGAAAACCTTGCCCCTACCCAAGTACCAGGTGAATATTAAAAAAAGCGTCATGGTTTCGTTGTGGGACGGGACAAAACTCTCTATAGATATCTATTCACCATTGGAAATGCAGGAAAAACTGCCAGTGATCGTCATGAGGACACCATATAACAAGAAACCCTACCGTGATGACAAGGAGAGTGAACCGTTTAGGTTCGGAGAGCAGGAATATTTTGTTTTAGTTCAATATATGAGAGGGAAATTTGAGTCAGAGGGGAATTTTATGATATCAACTTCTGACGACATTGACGGTTACGACACTGTCACATGGGCTGCTACGCAGGTGTGGTCCACTGGAAAAGTTGGTGTTTACGGCTGTTCCTATTTGGGCGAGGCCCAGATCGAACTGCCGAATTAAGAAATCCCTATCTTGCTACGATGATTCCCCAGGGTGCCCGGGGGGGGGGGGGGGGGGGGGGGGGGGGGGCTGTGCAACGATTGCAAAAAAAAAATCCGTGGTGTAATCAAAAACACGGGCGACGGGTGCCGCAATTGGCCACCCTGCTGTGGTTATATATATATTCTCTGAGGGGGCGGCAGACAAGCAACCGATGAAAGACCCCCCCCAGCCGGGGGAGAAGATCCGG
>JAPDFJ010000067.1:0-40630 GCA_027569595.1 Penicillium sp. G339 | reverse complement strand
CTTTCTTTATTTCTTTGTGCCCTCTATCTTTTATGCCTATATGAACTGAACAGTGGCTTTGCATCTCTCCTTTCCTCTTCGACCCGTCTGCTTAGGTGGACTAGTTGTTGGGTGTTTCCCTCTTATAGTACTTTATTTGCAAACACGTACCCCAGAGGTTCCTGACGAACAAGTTTGACAAAACCATCGTCGGCAGGATAGTAGTCGCCGCGCAGTTTATCCGTCCATCCCGCTATTTTTCATCAGCTCCGTCCTTCTTCATTGTGCCTTCGGTACTGACCGTAATATAGCAGGTGTCCAAGGATATATGTTTTTTCGCGCGTTGGAATGATCGAAATGGGATTCCCGGTACTCTGCGCATCAAGAGTCAATATCTTGATCAGCCGGTCATCCTCTTCAAGCAGTTCTGCGAGTTTACGCAAACACTCCGATCGCTGGGCGCCTGTGAAGCTACCCCAGGGTCCATTAAATGCTTTCTCGGCAGCATCGACAGCAGTGTCTACATCGGCCTCTTCTGCAATGGGAATTTTGTCGGAAATAACTGAGTCGTCGGATGGGTTGTACAGCGTGTATGTTTTCCTTCCCTTTGCGTCGACATATTCACCGTTAATGTATAACTTCGTGAGCTCCGATGCGGATGGGATCGAGTACGTGGTTGAAGCCATGTTAAGCAGCCGGGGGTTTAGTCTGAATCTGAAGCTGAAAAAATGGTGGAAATTAATAGAATGTCAGACAGATAGCCGACTTGATAGAGCTTCCCCTCATTTTGGACCTTGGCTGCTTCGGAAACTGGCTCCTCCTCAGCGAACGGGGGTTTTGGCCGAATCCCCGCATTGCGGAATCAATATCGGACTTTGTGGCGCGACAGAGGGTGTCGTTGATCAATGATAATCTCCATACTCTCCGATTCTGCGGAGACAATCTTTCTTGAACTCTTCTCCGTCTCATTTTGCTTCTACGGCGACACTACTACATAAATCATGGACACGGAAATGATGCAGGCTGTGGTGTATGAGGGCCCATTCAATATCGTTGTAAAGGAGAAGCCGAGGCCGGTTCTGGTCAATGATACGGATGCTATTCTCAAGGTTCATATCGCGGGCGTATGTGGGAGTGACTTGCACATGTATCGCGGACACCAAAAGACGACCACGGGCCATACTATGGTGAGCATGGGCAGCGTCGGAGAGATAGATGTATCCTTCTTAACACCTCCTGTAGGGACACGAATTCATCGGCACTGTTGAGAGTGTTGGGTCTGCTGTATCCAGATTCAAGGCTGGCCAGAAAGTCATGTCTATCTTCTCTCCTATGTGGTAAGCCCAGAAAACAAGTCTAGATCGCAGTGCCAATTTTGAGAGCTAATTTCGCGAGTGATTAGTATGCGATGCTGGTTCTGTCAACACGGTCACACGAATCGATGTGTTAATGGCCCTTCTTTTGGTAGCATGTCGCTAGACGGCGGACAGTCTGAATACGTGCGCGTTCCTTTCGCCGACAGCACTCTTGAATTTATCCCCGAGGAAGTCAGCGACGACATGATGATTATTATGTGCGACATTTTCCCGACGGGGTACTATGGCGCCATGAAAGCCATCACGAAGCTAATGCGCAATAACGACACGGCCGAGTCGATCGTCGGTGGCACGCTTCATGCGCCATCAGCCCTCCGCCCAGCTTTCCAGAAGATCACACTTGATGAAGTCATTGTTGTGTGTCTGGGCTGTGGTCCAGTAGGACTATGTGCAGTTCTCACAGCCAAGATTCTTGGAGCGGGCACCGTATACGCTGTGGATTCAGTTGATGATCGCCTGGAGGAAGCTCGGAAGATGGGCGCGCGACCTTTGAAGCTTGGAACAGATGATATTCCGGATATTGTGAAATCTGTAACTGATGGGCGCGGAGCAGATGCGGTGGTTGAAAGTGTCGGCAACAAATCGGCGATGCGACTCGCCATTGATCTAGTTCGCCCCTGTGGTATAGTTTCGTCCATCGGTTTCCACCAGGAGGAGTTGCCTTATACCGCATTTGAAGCCTATTCGAAGAACCTGGAGTATGTGGCTTATTCTTCATCATTCAAAACGGTGCTGACTTTACATCTAGTATTAATATGGGGCGCGCAGCCGTGCGGCCTGTCTTTGGCGAAGCATTGAAAGTATTCGCTGAGAACCAGGATAAATTTGCAGACTTCATCACCCATCGGATGCCGCTCGCAGATGCACCGATCGCGTATGAGATCTTCGAGAAACACCAGGCTCGGAAAGTGATCCTCACGTTATAGTTGTCCTGGGAGAGCAGGAGTTTTTGCCGAGCTCTGATTTGCTGGAGGACGTGGAAATATACACCCGGCCATAAGGAATGAGACGAATGAGACAATATTGACAGAATACTGAGTTAAGCAAGAGTAATTTCTCGGAATTCGGGCTCTTTTCTGGTAGATTTGACGTTCCGTCATCGCTTCTCATGATCCAAATTGCATACTGGACTGGATGGCGGAGAAGAGGTCCGACCATGTTCGACCCTCCACTCCTGTCGATCTCCACTGCTAGCACCACTGCTAGCACCTCCAGCGACCCATTTTTTGGGATCAGCTCAGGTGGAGCCATCTAGCCCCTAGCCGACTAGTTTGAGAGTGGGCTAGTCAACGATAAACCAGCGGAGAAGCTCCCCCCCCCAAAATGCAGCCCCCGATTGTAACCCTAGCCGATTTGGGATCTCGAGCGTCATCAGTCGCAACGATAAACGAACTGCGATCGGCGCGCGACGAGATGATTGTGCGATGGTGAGCTGCAGGATGTCTGCTCGAAGCAGAGAAGAGCTCAGCTCAGCTCCGCAGCTGTCGATAAAGTTATCGCAAGATCGTCAACTCATCTAGCAACGTGTGCGCAAATCATGGACGATCGTCCCCCACGTCACCGTCGCGAGGAACCGATCGAAAGCGGAAGTGCGATTCAGCCCAGTGAAGGCTAAACCGAAGCCACTCAGGCTCCGCTTGGACACATCTCATTGATTCATCGATTGACTTTGGCACGAATGATGCAATGAGCGGATCTCCGGCAGCCGACGACGTCACGGGGTGCTCCTCGTCCAGCAATTCCAGCAAGTCCACTTCATCCGCTTCGTCTGCTTAAACTTCGGTTTCCCCCGCGCTTTTTTTTAGCTTCGCCTTTGCTGGAATGCACAGCGCTATCTTGATCTCGCCTTCGATCTCATCTCTTGCAGTTCCTCCATGGCGACGGCGCAGCAAATGCCGGGTCCTCGGTCCACCCGACTAGCCGATGATGGTGAGTCCTGAACTAATCGTCATGTGAAATGCCATGCACTGCACGGTCCGCTAATCTGCCATGCCCGAAACAGCCGCCACTGCTGCTCTCTTTGCTACTCACCCTCGACGCAAGGCGTCAGTCCGTGAGACTACTGCGCCCACCTCAGACACCCCATATTTGAGTAAGTGGTTTTTCCCCCACATCCACTGCTGGTGAGGAGATCTCGCCAAGCTAACGATGGGTTTCGCGACAGACCAACGATCCACGGGAGGCGCTTCAAACCTCAGCGCAGCATCCGCCGGGGCTGCGCTCGCCCATGCGAAACGAAAACCAATCGAAGTATGGCGTCCTGGTCGCTACGTGGACGCGGAAAAGGCCGCATGGTCTGTGAGGGACTTCACTCCTCCTGCGGTCCCTCAGCCTAGCACTGGATACAGCGCGGAAGGCCTCGGCGCGGCGATTATCGCTGCTCGCGAACAACGCGCTTCGTCTAGTCGTTCGCCTACCGACAAGCCTAATCTTTCCACCATCAATCACAATCGCGCCGCAGTTGGGGGTAATGCCCAGGATAAGGCGCTCCGGGCGGCCAGTGGAGCCTACGCCAACAGGAAACGAGCGGACTCTGCCCCGAGTGAGCCGGCCGCGAATCTGGATTCTCCTTATGCGCTCCTCGCTGCAGAAATATCCCACCGTTCTAGAGTCGACGATGAGGGCCCTCTAGATCACCTTGACAGCGCGGCGGAGGCCAGTCGAATCCAGCATTCGCATGCCAACGCTCGGATGTACACTTCAGCCCCTCCTGTCGCAAGTGAGGTCGAAGAGCGCAACCGCCGAAACTCGTTGCATGCTGCGGCGCTGTCGATGGCGAAGGACATGTACGACGTCTCGGGCCCTAAAGGAGAGACGGCCAACATTGACCCTGCCGTCTACGCTGCTCAGGAAGGTCAGAATCGATTGCAATACCGGAAGACCGTCAGTGGAGCGATGGGAACGACTGCTCACAAAGCGCTGACCCTCCAGGATGCGGCTCAAAAGCGAGCGGCGGAGAAATTGGCGCTTATGAGGGATGACCATGTGGAACTCCAACAGTATTACGGCACTGCCCCTCAGCCTCAGCGATCACGTCTGACTGTCCGTCGTAAGCGGACATCCAGCGATGCGTCCCAGACGGACGCCGAGCAGTCGAGACAGATTCGCAATCAGATGACAAGCTTACGGTCAAAACTGGATCTTGTCGACGGGCAAAGACAGAAAGATCGCGACTTTCTGATGGAAGCCGCTCGACGTAATGTGGATGCTACTATTCAGGACATGGAAATGAAGCTCTACAACAACACCGGTCGAACCCCGCCGTCCATTCAGAAGCAGTGGGATGAGGCAGCCCGGGAGCGAGTCCGCCAGGAAGCTGAAGTGGCTGAAGCGAGCGGTGCCCAAGGAAACCGAGTAAATATTGGCGCACAACATTACGTGGACATGGCCGATGTCGAAGCCGTTGCCCGTTCCCGTGTCCAGCCGGCATTGGATGAAATCACCGATCAGGCTGAGCTGCGACGAGCTCAGGAGCTGGAAGCTCGTCTCGATGCGGAGGAGGAACAAAGGCAGGCCGCGATTGAAAAGCAGCGTGAAGCTTCGTTACATGCTATTGAGAGAGGAGGTTAGTAAACTCTCCCAGGTTTGCCTGTAAAATGTATACTAACCAACTATACAGGACAGAAAAAACGGTCTGAGAAACGTCACAGCAAGAGATTAAGCTTGTTCTTCTTCGGAAGGAAAAAGGGGGCTCCCGAAGAGGACACTGGGCCGACGGAAGAAGTCGCACAAGAACCAACTGTCGCACAAGAACCAACTGCCGAAGAAACGCCCGCCGTTGCGACGGCCGTTGAGCCAGTTCCTAATGATGAAGCCGAGACCAGGGCTGAGGAGAAATCCAAAGATGAAACTCCTGCTCCAGACGCCACTGCGGCGTCCAAAGTATCCACCGCCGAGGAGGCTCAACCTACTGGCACCGAGACTGTTTTCGCGGCAGGTCCAGCTGCCCCGGTTGCAGCTCCAGTCCGACTCGTCACTACCCAGGCCTCTGACACTCTTGAGGATCATGATGCGGTGCATGTCCCGCAACGAGATGCAGCGGCTCATGGGGTAATTAGTGACATGCATATTGTGCGGCCTATCACAAGTCCCCGGGCAGATTCAAAACTCAAGACCTGGTTCAGAGATCGATTGACCCGTCGAAGCAGCGGTCCAGTACCTGTTTACCCGCACCAACCTGGTCCTGAATTCCAAACTGACAGCGAGATTGGCTTTACTGGAGGCGCTGCATTGGTTGGAAGGAGTGATAGTCGTGGAGGGGCGTTGAGTTCGCATCCCGTCACTGGCAACGACCTAGACCAGAGTGGACCTAACCACAACGGTACCTTCCTTGAGGTGACGAATACTAGCACAAATGACTCGGCTGGAAGCCCACCTCAGCAGAACGGCAACGGCAACAGCAAGAGACAGCGTCTTCGAAGAAGCTTTATGAAGAATATTTCGCGCAATTCGAAGGAGCAAGAGTCTAAGACAAACGGATTTACTAATGATGATCACTCTCGTCAGGACTCCAATGCCATGTCTGAGACGAAGGTCGCTGGAGATGAAGAAGGTCTTCAAAGCTTGCGAAACAGCGCCACGGAGCAGGGACTTCCTGTCCCACCGATTCTGGGCCAGACATCCAGCACTGGCCGCGAATCCAGATTTTCTGAAGATCTGTGATCTTCATAATTTTGTAATCTATGTTCACAAGTACCCATTCGTTCTATTCTGCTTGGTACTTCTTTTCCATCTGTTCGAATTTACCAGGTGTTAGCAGTGCGGCGCACTGAGGTGGAGGATATGTGATTTTGGCGTCGAGGCTGCTTGATATTACATACACGACTGTTACGTTTCATGCTGAAAATAAGTGATTAATCTACCAATTTGATATTTTTACTTTATTTTCATTATGAACTCAGAGGAGACTCGGGGGCAGTATATTTTACCATTACTCCGCAGCTGTCACTGCCAGTGGGTTTGGAAAGCTTTTGCTCCGCTCGTGGCGCTCGGAATATACTAGTAACTCGCTTACCGATGGTAGATGATGCCATCAATAGCTCTTCAAGTTAGTTCTGCAACCCTGCATCTAATTCTGCAGCTCATTTCCCCCGACCCCAGACAGACCCCCGCATTCCCCTGGAAAATTGCCCAAAGCGCGGCGGGCTGGTCGAAAACATCCACCAATCCGGATGTCTCACGGGCTATCGTTACCGCGAACACCGAGGTAGGAAATGTAGATTAATATCGGCTATACCGCGATGTAAAGTCGAACTGTAATTCACCAGTTGCGTCTCATTGTATCGGAATCATGCGTCTTTTCGCATTATTCTCTGTGCTGCTGGGGTTGCTGTCCAGTTACTCCGAGTCCGTCTCAGCAACGGATAATGGCAAGACAACCGATGTGACGTGGGATAAATATAGTCTCTCAGTGAAGGGTGAGAGGGTATTTATTTATTCTGGCGAATTCCATTACCAGAGACTTCCGGTGCCGGAATTATGGCTCGATGTATTTCAGAAACTGCGTTCTAATGGATTCAATGCTGTCTCGAGTAAGTGAAGCCCGGACTGGACAACGTCGCAATTACTAACTTTACGCTATTAGTTTATTTCTTCTGGAGTTTCCACTCAGCCTCAAAAGATACATTTGATTTTGAAAATGGCGCACATGATATCCAGCGCGTCTTTGACTATGCCAAAGAGGCCGGTCTTTACGTGATAGCCCGAGCAGGCCCGTACGTCAACGGGGAGACATCAGCTGGTGGCCACGCCCTGTGGGCGGCAAATGGACAAATGGGCAGCGAAAGAACCAGTGCGGACTCGTATTATGAATGTTGGCATCCGTGGATTCTCAAAATAGGCGAGATCATCGCGAAAAATCAGATCACTTCCGGCGGCCCGGTGATTCTGAACCAGCACGAGAATGAACTGCAGGAGACGGTGCATGATGCCGATAATACACTGGTCAAGTACATGGAGCAGATTGCAGAAGCATTCAGTGATGCGGGAATTGTTGTTCCAAGCTCGCATAATGAGAAAGGAATGCGTTCGCAGAGCTGGTCCACTGACTATCAGGATGTTGGCGGTGCAGTCAATGTCTATGGATTGGATTCGTACCCTGGTGGACTCTCTTGTACGAACCCGGATTCTGGATTCAACCTGGTACGAACATACTACCAATGGTTCCAGAACTATTCCTACACCCAGCCTGAATATTTGCCCGAGTTCGAGGGCGGGTGGTTCCAGCCGTGGGGAGGATATTTCTACGACCAATGCAAAGCGGAACAGTCGCCTGAATTCGCAGATGTCTATTACAAGAATAATATCGGGTCTCGGGTTACGCTGCAGAATATTTATATGGTCTTCGGTGGGACTAATTGGGGTCATAGTGCGACGCCGGTTGTCTATACCTCGTACGACTATGCTGCACCTCTGCGGGAGACGAGAGAGGTGAGGGATAAACTCAAGCAAACAAAATTGCTTGGCTTGTTTACTCGGGTCTCGTCTGGTCTGCTTCAGACATATATGGAGGGGAATGGGACCGGGTATACGAGTGACGATAGTATTTTCACTTGGGCTCTTCGCAATCCTTCCACGCAGGCTGGATTCTATGTGCTTGCGCACTCGAAGAGTTCCTCTCGGGATGTGACCACCACTTCGTTGAATGTCAATACTACAGCTGGTATGTATGCATCATCCCATCCGAGACATAGTAGCTGACACATTGGAACCAATTAGGCGCGATTACCATTCCAGACATCGAGCTGGATGGTAGACAAAGTAAAATTATCGTCACAGACTATAAAATCGGCAAAGCTTCCAGTCTGCTCTACTCATCCGCCGAGGTCCTGACCTATGCTACTCTCGACAAGGATGTGATTGTGTTCTATCTGAACATTGGCCAGCAAGGAGTCTTTGTCTTCAAGGACGCACCGAAACACTTGACCTTCCACACCTATGGCAACTCGAAAGTGAGCTCGTCGGCATCGGACCATGGGACAAAGTATACCTATACGCAGGGCGATGGAACCACAGTCATTAAGTTCTCTAATGGCGTCTTGGTTTACTTGCTGGACAAAGAAACTGCTTGGAACTTCTTTGCTCTCCCGACAACTTCCAACCCGAATGTTTCACCGAGCGAACAGATTCTCGCCCTTGGTCCGTACTTGGTTCGTTCGGCATCTATCCACAAGGACACCGTCAGTCTTGTTGGGGACAATGCGAACACTACATCCCTCGAGTGAGAATCCCTCCGTGTTTGCAATTCATTTATTAAGCTAATCTTTTCGAACAGGGTCTACCCCGGAAACTCGAAAGTCACCAAGATCAAATGGAACGGCAAATCGATCGCGACGAAAAAGACCGCATACGGCAGCTTAATCGGGTCAGCATCAGGAGCAGAGAATGCAAAAGTGTCACTTCCACCTCTGAAATCCTGGCGGTCGCAAGACACCCTTCCAGAGATTCAGCCCAACTACGACGACTCACGCTGGGTCATCTGCAACAAGTCGACAACCGTCAATTCCGTCGCGTCGTTAACCCTACCAGTCCTCTACTCCGGAGACTACGGATACCACGCTGGAACGAAAATCTACCGCGGCCGATTCGACGGGCATAGTGCGACAGGCGCGAATATCACCGTGCAAAACGGCGTCGCTGCTGGCTGGGCCGCCTGGTTGAATGGGGCTTATGTCGGTGGTGCTCTTGGAGACCCTGCCCTCGCAGCAACATCAGCAGAGCTAGAATTCAACGTTTCCTCCCTTCTTGACAAGGATAACGTTCTCACCGTTGTGCTAGATTACACCGGACACGACGAGGCAAATGTTAAGCCGGCAGGAACTCAGAATCCTCGCGGGATACTAGGAGCTCAATTACTCGGCGGCAACTTTACTTCCTGGCGTATCCAGGGCAACGCTGGAGGCGAAGATAATATTGATCCCGTCCGCGGACCCATGAACGAAGGCGGACTCTATGGCGAGCGTCTTGGGTGGCATTTACCTGGATATAGAGTGCCGAAGAGTGCAGGTCGGGAAAGTCCGCTCGATGGGGTGACTGGGGCAGCTGGTCGATTCTACACGACGACATTCACGCTGGATTTGGATTCAGATCTCGATGTGCCGATTGGGTTGCAGCTTGGGGCGTCTGCGAATACCTCGGCCGTTGTGCAGATCTTTATGAATGGGTATCAATTTGGTCACTACCTCCCGCATATTGGGCCGCAGACACTATTCCCGTTCCCGCCGGGCATTCTTAATAATCGCGGCGAGAATCATCTGGCGATTAGTCTTTGGGCGTTGACTGAGGAGGGTGCGAGTTTGAGTGAAGTGGAGTTGGTGGCGTATGAAGCGTATCGGAGTGGCTTTGACTTCAATCAGGACTGGTCGTACTTGCAGCCGCAGTGGAAGGATAACCGGAAGGAGTATGTGTAGAGCATAGCACAGCACACCACAGCACAGCAGAACAGCAGAGTAGAACGAATGAATCAGATGATATAATTCGAATGCATATGGAATATGACATGACCTCAAGTGGATCTGGGGAAGAGAGGAGCTCGGGCCAAAAACCGCCAAAAACAAGGCGGGCGAGTCTCTGCCCAACGTCCACCGCCATTTGACGCGCCTCTCCACCGCAAACCGCGTCTTGTGTGTTCTTGTCTTTTGACAATGTCAGGTCCTTAATTTAATTTTGATTCTTCACCCCCCTCCGCCATGGCCCGCCAGTCTAGTGTTGACCTCGACTCGCCCGACCGGCCCTTCGACAATATCATAAACTTCCGTGACGTCGGCCGGACGATCAATCAGTTCTGCGGTGCGCAGTACGTGGGCCCATTCCACCCCAACTCCAACTTCAACCTCAACCTCAACCTCAACCTCAACATGAACTCCCAGAGCTCGACCTGACCAGTCCTAGGATCTTAAAAGAAGGCGTGTTATTCCGCAGTGCGAGAGTGAGTACATTTGACTTCCCGGCAAGCTTAAACTCGACAGCTGATCAACGTATAGCTCGACGATGCCTCCGAACGAGATAAGCGCCGACTGGCGGAGGAACTGCACATCACAACAGTAATCGACCTACGATCCCAGTATGCGTGACCCTTTCACCCTTTTATCTTTTATCTTTTCGCATTCAGGATGTTCTGCGGAATGGTGATTAATAGATCTATGATCGTAGAACAGAACACCAAATGGCGACTCGCAAACGACGAGCCGAGAACGCTGGGTCTACACACGATGGTCCTACCGATGCCGACTTCGCGCCCTCACCAGTCCCTCTAGACGCAGACGAGCATCTTCTAGAAATCCCAGACTCGCATCGTGCGTTGATCAGTTTGACAGGAAAGGGCTTTGAACGCGCCTTGTTGTCGAAGTTGGACTGGATGACTTATTTGTTTGTCTTTCCCCGCACTGTCCACACTCTAGTGTTGGTGGAGTGCACCACCACCCACAGAACAGAACTAATACTCACACTACTCCCTTCTACAGAAGAGTCATTGGCCTCGTTATATCAGGCTACCGCCCCGATGCCGTCCGTCTAATCGGCGAACTAGTAATGCAACCCCGCGGCCTAACAGGTCTAGCCCAAGACACACTAGAGTCAAGCACGAGCGAAATCCGCACTATCTTCGAACATCTATCCCGTGAATCCGCCTACCCAGTCCTCATACACTGTACCCAGGGAAAAGACCGGACGGGTCTGATAATTCTCTTAACGCTACTGCTAGCCGGTGAAAAGGTTCCGTCATCTGCACTTCAAGACGACTATGTTCGCTCGGAGCTCGAACTGGTTCCTGAATTCGAGGAAAGGATGAAGGAAATTCGTGCGCTTGGTTTGGGCGAGGATTATACGCGCTGTCCGCCGGGTTTTGTTGAGGATACGGTTGATTTTTTGAACTCCAGGTTTGGGGGTGTAGAGGGGTTTCTTACTGGTTGTGGGATTGATGATGATATGCAGAATAATATTCGACAGATGATTTTGGCCTGAGTGGCGGGTTTGTTGCGATATTCGATTTGGTTTGATTGGATTGGGATTGCCCTCCAAGCTGGTGGCCATCCTATCCTGATATCGGATCGGACTTGTAAATATGAGATAAATGATGGGATGCCCAGGGATTTTACAGCACCTAGGCTCTTAATGATTAATGGCCTACCCGAGATATGAATAGGAACAGAGACATTTTGCGCAGAATATTTATCGTTCAAAGCTATTATTGATCTGGTAATGTACAAGCCGGTGTGAAGTATTATGTCAATATCAAACAAACACCAGGTATGAGCGAAAAGAACAAAAAAGGCAGAACTCAGCCAGGTATCAAAAAAGCAAAAGAAAAAGAAAACACAGAAAAATCTAGATCATGATGACGTTGAATGAAGAAAGAAAGAAAAAAACACAATCGAAAGAACCTTCTAAGCAGATCGTGGGCATCCGAGCTGTTGTTTTCCTTTACATTCGCTGGCCCCGGTAGTAATTAGGTCCGACCGAGTCAGTCGTCAAAGGCTCTTCCAGCGAAGCAGCAGGCGGGGAGTGATTCTCAGACATAGCCATAGCCTGACGCTTCTCACCTTGCGGTAGGTGTCTGCGAGTGCGAACGGATGGAAGCAAATCGATAACGAACGAGAGAACATATCCAGTGAAGACGAAAGCAATGACCCACTCAAGGATAGCGCCGGGGTCCTTCTTCGCGACATCGTTACTATTCATGCAAACGCCGAATCCAATGGCGAGGCCAACTTCAATAATGATGAAGGCTAGCTTGATGATGAAACTGGCTAGTAAAATGCGATGCTGGGATCGGTAGAAGATTCCGATCCAGAGATACTCGGCGCAAATTAGGATGGCGCTGATCACGTATCCGATGCTGTTTGTCTGATGTTAGTCGTTCTGCTCGCTATGGAGATGGAATCTTTCGCTTGAATGTCGGGGTTAACACTTACATGAATAGAGCTAGGAAACCATCATGCAGACGTGGGTGACGGAGGGTGTCGAAGATAGAAAGCAAAATTAATCCAAGCGCACCAGCAACAGCGAAGAATAGCGAGAGAATGGCGCAGGCTTTGTCGAATTTCCCCTTGTTTGGAGCAAGTTGGCCGGCATGACGAAGCCAGCGCTCCGAGAGAAATGCCAAATCCAGGAAGACGACTGTAACAACACTTCCAGCGACGAATAGCGGCTTCAAGCCCTGTGCGCCAACGTCGGAGATGAATCTATTCGATTTATGTCAGTTGTCAAGAACCACAACAGCAGGGGTAGGACAGGACAGGACTAGAATCAGTCCAAAAGGAAACATACGCAATATTCTGACCATCATCCATACTGGCATAATGCGGTTTACCAACTGTAACCCATGTGACAAGCATGGCAATTAACATTGCTATTGCATCTGATTAGATCGCTGTTTCTTTGTGCATCTCACACAAGGGGGACTGGACTGGACGGCAGGAAGGGCTGGGAGAAGTCACTTACCAACCCACATGCATGCCGATATAAGCGGGAATATCCAAAATGAAACGAGCCACATTTTGTCGGAGTGGTGAGGGTTCTATACGTCTTGCTTTGTTCGTGCCGAAAACCGAGGCCGAGGCCGAGAGTGGTAGGTGGTGGGTGGTGGTTGGATAAGTTGAGGAATTGAGGAATTCAGCGCGTCGCGATGAGCCGAGCAGGGCAGAGCAGAGCAGATGCAGAATTAAAGAAGAGACGTGACTCTATATGATCGCTCTCGACTATGCACACTTTTTTGCTGGTTAGCAACCAACCGCACGGGTCTTTTGTCTTCCGATCACAACAGAACAGATCTGATCGATGATCTGAGACTGGTTTACATCGACACTCACCAACAGAATATAATGTTTAGACAACCGTTGTCAGGGATCTCAATGCCCGCATTCGCATTCCAGTTGATGATCGGCAGGACGCCTTTGAAAAATAAGATTCGAGGGCGGCGATGTTGGGTTGTTGTGGCGCTTGAGGAATCCGGGAATGGCGCAGGGCCAGTCAGATGCAGGAACGCGGGAATCGGATCGGTCGGAATGAAGGCGCGGGATGAGACTAGGTGGGTAGGGGTGGGTGGGAGATATCTGGGATATCTGGCAGAGATGGGGACCAGATCTTGAAGTCGTGAAGACCGTGGAAATGGACAATGGAGCACCAGAGCACCGATCGTGGGATGCAAGGATCTTCTCTTTTCAATTAAGGGAGGAGGACCGGCCGGCGCGACGTCATCCGCTGCCAAGGCATACACAAAAGTTGAAAGTCGCAAGTTGCGCGGATCCACCGGCGGCTTTGGATTGGCGGGTGGGTGGATTCGGCGGATTCGCGCGGGATTGGAAATTCGGGTGACTGGGGGTCTGTTCTATTTCTATGTCTATAGTGGACGTGGCTGTGGCTGAGGGGGAGAGAGTATGCAGATTCTATTCACGGGGGAAGTCTACCGAACGCCGTTTCGTAGCATGTGCTGCTAGCTGCTAAGCCAAAGCAAGAAAGCAAAAGAACAAGAAAATGTAAAAGAAAAGAACAAAGCCCATCAATACCAAGGAACACATTAGGCGGGCACTTCAAGAGACACATTCACTTCCACGTCCACTTCATCACCGACTTTTTCGCGGTCGACCACCTCGTCCACCTCGTCCACCTCGGCTGGCTCCAGAAACGTTGCGTCGCTGTAAACCTGGTGGACCCGGGCGCTCCACGACTTGCACGATTTGAACATCATCTTCCTCCTCCTCCCCTTCACTGCTTTCGGTTTCTTCTTCCTCTTCGCTAGATACCTCCGATTCCGATTCCAACTCCTGTCGGCCGCTGCGTGGGTGTGCTGCACCCATGGAATGGCGGCCGCCATCCAGAGATTGTCGGTGCTGAGCTTGGATCGGCGACATCCCCGCGGGGTGGCTCATCCGACTCTGCGGCCCAACTCGAAGATCGCTGGGGAGCTGCGGTTGGTATGGCGGTTGGTCCGGCGCGTAAGGACCCATCTGCGTGGGGTGATAGTATGGCGGTGCCCATGAGGGATCGTCCGGCAGAGGTCGCCCATAGCCCGCGTGCTGGAGCTGATGTTGATGTTGATACTGATGCATCGACTGCGAGCGACCGTTTGGAGGAAATCGTTCGGCGAAAGCGGGATAGCTTGGTCGAAGCGGAGAATTCGATTGTTGCGGGCGCAAAGACTGGGTGGTTGGAGTTCGTGGACGGTGAGAAGAGGACGAGCTTGATGGCCGACCATGAGCGGGACCAGCACCTTGGCTCCATGTAGGATCTATCGGCGTAGCGGGATAGGGTGCCAGCACCTGCTCAGGTACCTTGGGCTTCTTGCGCTTCGATGAGGGCTGTATGTTCATAGAGGCACCAGCTTGCTTGACTCGTCGAGCCCCATTCGGGTCGTCCGTCTGTTGGCGCTTGCGCTCCAGGGCATCCAGCTCGCGCTGCGATAATCGTACATTCTTCTTTCCCAGCACTTGCGCGCGACGGATACGCTCCAACGCCGTTTCCACCAATTGATCTTCCTTGTCCCGCATGGCGAGCTGAACCGCATAGGCCACTGTAGTGTCTCCATGGTCGTACAAGTCGTAATCGCCTCCCTCGACCGATTCGGTCTCGTCCATCTCGTCGTCATAGTCCATAGGTCGCCTACGCGGCCCTCGTCCTCCGTATTCCAGCTGTCGCTGTCGCATATATCCCCGACCATTTCGTATCAGCTGCCGGCCGTATTCGTCCACCTCTTCTTCGCTCTCGAGTTCCTCCACGCGTGCATCATCGTCCCACAGCCCTCGACCCCTATTGTGTGCCCCCATCCGTGCCCCCGGTGGTCTTCCCCATCGGGGCATATCGTTTGGAGCTCGCGGCCGACCACCTAGACCGCCTCCTCGGAAAAAGCATTCTCGATAGGTTTATCCATCAGAGCGGCGTGGCCGAAGACGGTCACGCCCGTAGCGCCGATCAACCAGAGAACAGTGGCGATGGGGGAAGCCCAGATACCCAGGGGTACGCCAATGCACAGGAGACCGGTGTAGAGTTGCGAAGTGTTGAAACGGCGGAAGCCCACGTCGAGGTCGCGGCCGTCGAGTTTTCCGATTCCGTACAGGCTGACAGTCACGAAGATGATGACAAACAACAGCAGCGGGTTGGTTAACAGGCTGTAGATGCTAAGCATCACAAAGACGACGGCATAGTTGCTGGAGAAATAGGACAGATTGTAGTTGACACGGCCCTGGACCTCACCAAAGTTGGCGGGCTTGGAGAGACGCTTCAGGTCGAGGAACTCGGAGACTGGTCGCAGGTTTGCGAATCGCGTGCCGAGGGACTGACTGCGGATGCTGTTGAATCGGTCGCCGAAGCGCGAGGTGATGGCGTCGATGGGGATGGAGATGGCCATGGCGAGGTGAATTGGAGAGTTGATGGAGATGGAGAGAGAAGTGGAAGTGGAAGTAGAAGTGGAAGTGGAAAAGGAAGAGGAAGAGCTTAGGCTACGACAACAAAGGAGGCAGTCACTTTTTTTCCTTTTTTTTTGGCTCGTTTTAGGCAAGCCTTGCCCCTTTCGACGTTAGTCAAACAGCACGGCCTTCCACTGGTCTGACTCTTTCTCAATTTCACTCTCAATTTCACTCTCAAGAGTCCACTTGATGCCAGATGGCCTTCAAGGTGCGCCTAAGAATAGACGTGGCCCATTGTTTTCCGTGTTCGCTTGCGGCCAGCTCACCGGAATGGGACCATCGTAGAACTCAGCAGCGCAGTAGTAAAATAACTACAGTAGAGTACAGTAGACTAGACGAGACTACAGGGAATCATCCTCTTAAATAATAATCAACCAAGCCACTTCCCCTCAACTCATCTGCAGAGTGCATCTGCCACGTCGATGCGGTGGAGTTTGCAGGGCCGACCGCTTTTTGACCGATCACCACCAACACGAGCGCAAACGCACTGGCACTGATATCTTCCCCATTCGTTCCATTCGTTCCCCAATTCTCGTTCTCGGGCCTTCGCGGTGTTGACCGCTCCATTTCTTCTGCATCATGAAGCCCGCCCTCTCCTTTCTGCTCCTCGTCTTCGTGGGGCTGGCCGCCGCCTGGTCGAAAGAGGGTGTGTATTATTCCTATTCCTTAATAACCCCCTATCCGCAAGTCCCATACTGATCTGTGTTTGTTTTTTTCCTCGTCACACAGATTACGAGATTTTCTCGCTCAGGGATGATGTCTTGACATCTGAAGGTGCTAATGTGACCTTCTACGGTACGTTGTTATTTGTTTGCTCGCCATCGGCACCTGCAATTCCCCTCTGACTGCTTCGGCGTCCAGACTTCCTCGAGGTCCGCCCAAATGCCAATCAGGAACAAATCGTCAAGGCCCACCGCAAGAAGGCCAAAGCCCTCCATCCAGATAAAGTCAAGCGATCCTTCGTGGCCAATTACTCCAAGGATAAGAGCAAATCCAAATCCTCCCAGCCTGGCGTCCACGTCTCCAAGGGCCCGTCCAAGCGCGAAATCGACGCCGCCGTCAAGAACGCCAATGCCCGCTCAGTACGCCTCAACCTCGTCGCCAATGTCCTCAAGGGCCCCGGCCGTGAGCGCTATGATCATTTCTTGAAGAATGGCTTTCCCCTTTGGAAGGGTACGGGATACTACTACTCGCGATTCCGTCCGGGTCTAGGCTCCGTCTTGATCGGTCTATTCCTTGTTTTCGGTGGTGCCGCTCACTACGGCGCCCTAATCCTCGGCTGGAAGCGCCAGCGTGAATTCGTCGACCGTTATATTCGTCAAGCGCGCCGTGCTGCCTGGGGCGATGAAATTGGTGTTCGTGGTATCCCCGGCGTGGACTCGACCGCTGCTACTGCTACTGCTCCCGCGCCTACCCCTGAAGCCAATGATCAAGGTGCGGTGGCGATGAACCGTCGTCAGAAGCGTATGATGGATAAGGAGAATCGCAAGGAGAACCGTAAGGGTCCTAAGGCTACCCCGCGTGCTTCGGGTACTTCCACCCCGACGGAGCAGCCTGCTACTTCGACCGGTGAGCGCAAGCGTGTCGTTGCCGAGAATGGCAAGACCTTGATCGTCGACTCTATTGGTAGCGTCTTCCTGGAAGAGGAAAATGAGGAGGGCGAGCGTCAGGAGTTCCTTCTTGATATTGATGAGATTCAGCGGCCCCGTATCACCGATACCATGGTCTTCCAGCTTCCTGTTTGGTGCTTTAAGAAGACTATTGGTCGGATCACCGGCTCCTCGGACATTCCTGAAGAGGAAGAGATTGTTGAGGATGCGGAGGAGGATGCTGAAACCACTGCCACGTCGAACCGGGCTCCGACTCGGAGACGCGGAAAGCGCTCTCAGCGGTGATAGGTCATAAAACTGCGTTCATTGCGAGGTCTCGGGGTAAAATTCCGGTTCTTGTCTGTATTAGATTGATTGAAAAAAGAAAAGTCGATAGATTATATTGAATCTCCTGCGATACCCAACCCCAACCCTCCCAACCCACCTATGCCCCCGTGCAGACATTGTGAGAAGACCCACGTAGTTGACTGTTTATTGACACTAGAGTAATTGACTGCCCCTGTAACGACTATGCAGCCACTTCTCCCAATCCTGTGGGGCCTGCTACCAGTGAGAGGCGAACACAACAGCCTCCAGTCAGACGTAGAGGGTCCAATGGGGCACATATCCACCGTTGGGTACCGACACTTCACCGACTCCAGCTTGGAACACTTAAAGAGCGAGACCATGCCCCGCGAGTTCCTTCATTCGTACTTTTTCTGTCTGAAAATTTCAATGTTCAATTGTTCTCTACAAAACAGTCACTTTTCATATGAAAAGGATGCAATGATCTAAATCCGAGCGAGCCTCCCAGGTACAGGATATAGCAGGGTTGGAGAATCAAAGAAGCGAAGAAAGCAGATGCTGAGAAAAGGAAAACGGAAAAACAAATGAGAGTGGGTTTCGGAGAGTAGGTCATCACAGTCGTTATGAATTGGGTTCGTTCGTCTCCAGTCGATCAGAATGACCGCGAAGTCGACGGGACAAACAGCTGTTGTTCGTTGTATCGACACGGGATGAGCTGCTTGTATTGAGCTGTCCTGCCCAACTTCACTTCACTCAAGCGAACATCTTCGCAATATTCATCAAACTGTTCAAATTCTCCGACATTCCCTTCCCCCCTCCACCAGCCATGTCTCCAAATCCACCCCGCCCACCACCACCACCGCCACTTCCACCAAGGGCACTAACAACCCCATGAGGCAAACGCAATCCAACCATCGCAAGCAATTTAGGCAACACACCACTCGTCAGCAGCGGAATAATAACTAGCATAAGCACCTTAATAGGATGGTGTCGAGCATAGCGATAAATATCGCGGAAAAGGCGCTTAATGGTGCGAATCATGCGCTGGATGAATCCCTCACGAGGCCGAGCTCGTCGAGACGAGGACGAAAAGGATGAGAAGACCGAGTGTGCGGGGCTCGATCGTCCACTGCTTCGTCCACTGCTTGTTCGACCGAGATTGAAGAAGGATGGTGCTGAGTTGCGCGTGTGATGCGTTGAGTAGCCTGATTTACTGCTGCGTGTGGGTGAACCCCGGCGTCGCACGAAGTATCCGCCATTCGAGGAGACGGTGGATCGTCCGTCGAACCAGCCCATGTTTGCGATGTGATGATGTGAGGTCTTCTAGATTGTGTTTTCTTCTGGGGAACTGGAATTGATCACAGACGGGTTGGGGTTGGAGGGCCTGTAACAAAGTTGATCACGAGTGGTTTGGTTGGTTTGGTTGGATCTGGAGGGGTCCGCGAGTATGTAGCAAGTAGATTGATTTGATTGATCGTGATGGTGGTGATGGCTCGTCAAAGTTGACAACTTGCAGGAACCCCTTCAGAGATTTTCCCCGAGATTTTGCCCTGTGGCAATTGAAAGAGCGAAAAGAGAGAGATGCAGGTCAGCCGCTCGGAGCTGCAGATAGCATGCGCAATGTGTGGCCGCGGCGTACGTCTACTCCACCGATTTGCTTTGCAGAGCGGGGTGGCAATGGGAAAGAGAACGAGAATGTAGCTGCAAGAATGGAGGCTCGAACTACTGGGGAGAATTGAAATGGGGAAATAAGCCCCTAAGCCCCTGGTGGAATAATCAGTAATCCTGGTGGCTGGGGATTGCCCCCAAGTGTCACACCGTCGAAGCTGAGACGTGCCTGTCTCAGGGGTGGGCCAGGCCTTGGTGCCTGAGTGCTGGGTGCTTGGTGCCTGGATGCCTGGATGCCTGGATGCCCTAGGTACGCCCAAGTGGTGCCTTGGTGCCTTGGTGCCTTCGGCTACGTCACTGCGTCCTGGTTTACACTTGACTCGGCCTGACTATATCTGACTTTCTGTCTTCTGTCTCTTCTGCTCTGGTCTCCACAAACACCATGTCGAGTAAGTCACTTCAAACTGAAAATATATGCCCACTAGGACACAAGCTAACCCTGTTGATTCTCTAGATCACCCTGACTACTGTATGATCACTTGAACATCCCAGCCCAACGAGCCCTCCTAACTAAATGACAGACAAGGCCCTCGGCGTAGCCCGTGATGCCTCCCAGCAGCAGATCCGCACCGCATATAAACGGTGCGTATCATGCCCGATACCATCCAACCATCCCAGACTCGAACTAACCACCTACACAGGGAATCGTTGAAATCCCACCCAGACCGAGTCCCCGCAGACTCACCCGAACGACCGCAACGAACAAGAAAATTCCAAGAAATAAACGACGCCTACTACACCCTCTCAGACCCCACCCGCCGACGAGAATATGACACAGCCCGCGCCTACGAAGAAGCCCAGGAAGAAGTCGACGAGGAAGTTCCCCACGGCACACCCGGCGGTTTCCCATGGTCCAGCTTTGGATTCGGCGAGCGTCAAGAGCGTGATGCGGACCAGTTTGGCTCGGTATTTGAAGAAATGATGCGTGAGGAGGGCATGGCTGAAGAAGAAGGGGATGGCAGACGGACCCGACCTACGTCTAAGTTTTGGGCAGTCGTTGGCGGCGTTAGTGGTGGTGCGCTGGGATTTATCGTAGGTAATTTTCCTGGCGCACTGGCTGGAGCTGTCGCGGGGAATCGCCTTGGTGCTGTTCGTGATGCAAAGGGTAAAAGTGTCTATGAGGTTTTCTTGGACCTTCCCCAGCCGGACCGGACAAGGCTTTTGAGTGAGCTTGCGGCGAAGATGTTTCAGTCTACGATGGGGCGGTAGGTTTTGCTTTGGATTGCCTTTTGGTTACTTGGGTTCTTTTGGCGTTGATTGGGCGCGGTGGAATTGGGATTGGAATGGTGGGACTGTATATGGATGGTCATAGTTCGCGGGATCATAGTAGCCATATTATGTAGATATCAAGTTCAAGAACGATTATCAACACTGTTCTGTATACAAGTAGGACTGAACCAACCGATTTGATTCAAATATTCAATCAATAGATGCTTGGGCATGATTTAATGACCTACCTAAGGTACCCTAGGGTAGGTGGGCTGCCTCATGGTGGGGATCACCAGCATCTTATCGATAACAAGATATTGAATGAAACTGGTGCTGGTGCTACCCAGGTACATCCAATCCAGTAGTCAATTCAATGTGTCTAGTATTACTGAATCTCCCCAATTTTTGGGTCCCGGTCGGTCTCAATCTCGCCACGTTGAACTGACCAGGTGGCAGTGTCTAGACCAGCGCTAACCGCAATCTTGTGAATCCCCCCACCCGCTCACCGCTTGCGGCCAAAATGTACCCCTCGTCAAGGTCTATATTTATCCCCGATTTCTTTCGTTTTTACCCTGACCTGAAGTCTCTAGCTTTACCGTCTGATTACGATCCAATATGACTACCGCCGCTGGTGTTTACCCTCCATTGGAGAGCCGTCCTCTCAAGGACACCATTTGCCTGTTCGATGTTGACGAGACACTCACCAAGGCTCGGCGAGTATGTCCCTGGGAAGCCCCGAAGCCCCATTCAAGCTCAATGCCACTGACACGCTGCTCAAACATAGACCGTCAAGCCCGAGATGCTCGAGCTTCTTTCTCGTCTCCGTCACAAGTGCGCCATTGGATATGTTCGTCCTTCCGCCTCCGCCTTCCCCTCACCCCTCACCTAACCCAATCCTTTGACAGGTCGGTGGCTCGAACTTCGTGAAACAACAGGAGCAATTGGGTTCTTCGACCACTGATGTGACTACCCTGTTTGACTTCTGCTTCCCCGAGAACGGCCTGGTGGCCTACCGCATGGGCGAGCCGCTTGCCAGCAACAGCTTCATTCAATGGCTCGGCGAGGAGAAATACCAAGAGTTGGCGGACTTCTGTCTTCGGTATATCTCCAACCTGAAGCTTCCTAAGAAGCGCGGTACCTTTGTGGAGTTCCGTAACGGCATGATCAACGTCAGCCCCATTGGCCGTAACGCCAGCGTGGAGGAACGGAACGAGTATGAAGCGTATGTTGATACTTCCCAAAAAACATCGGAAAGGGGATAGGTTTACTCACAATTGGATTCAGTTATGATTTGAAGCACAACATTCGGAAGGACTTCGTCGCGGCCCTTAAGAAGGAGTTCCCCGACTATGGCCTCACGTAAGTCTCATGAGCGGCGGTATTCACTGGTTATGCAAGACTCTAACCATTTTCTGCACACTGCAGCTTCTCCATCGGTGGACAAATCTCGTTCGATGTCTTCCCCGCCGGCTGGGACAAGACCTACGCGTTGCAGCACGTCGAGGCCGAGAAGGACCTCTCCGGTGTTGTGTACAAGAACATCCACTTCTTCGGCGACAAGTGTTTCGTCGGTGGTAACGACAACGAGATCTATGAAGACCCCCGGACGATCGGCCACTCGGTTGTAGATCCCGATGACACCATGAAGCAGCTCAAGGAGATCTTCGACCTTTAGATGGCTAGATGCGGAGTTCAAGACCGATCGAAGAAAAAGCGTGCAGTTGCGATAGCGTATGCATTATGAAAGAGGCCCATTCGGGACCACATCTGCTCTGATTTAATGGCGAACACTTAGCACGAAATTAATTCCATGAATTGTCAACGATGTCAGTCTTGCGAAACAGTAGATCTTGTGATTTTGTGTTTGCCGGGTGTTTGCGGGGAGCCCCGTCGGCCAACCCAAATCCAACCATGTTTCCCGCGTTTTTAGTCATCCAATTCTCTTCAAGTCACCGTCCGCCTACTCCAATCCTTTGCCAAAGCATTTCCACCCAAATATACACGGCTGCGCTATGGCGCATCAAAAACACGTCGCGGAGGTGCCACGGAGCATCCTCCCCCGTCTCACATGGAATAGTTCATCCTCTCGCCCTTCCGTCACCTCCTCCCACCACGCCGCCCTGACAACAAGGCAACGGCAACATTATTTGCAAGGCTGGAGCCCTCTCAACCGTCAAATACAATATATAAACACACCTTACCGGTCCTCGAGGGGTATTTCCACCTCTATCCGTGATCCTCGCTTCGCATCAACCGTCTACAGACGAACCTCCGCCTCGACGACGACTCGCTCATCCGCGGAGCCCCTCGGAACCCCGATTCGGCATAATGGCGTCTACGTCGCTACGTTTCGACCTGCTCAGCGCGCTTTCCATGCGACGCCTGCTCGGCCGCGCGATCACCACTTCGATACTTTGAAATTCGTGAAGAGGCTTCAGGCTGAGGGGTTCAGTGAGCAACAATCTGTCGCCATGATGCGGATGCTGAACGATATCATCCAAGAGTCTATCCAAAACTTGACACGCACTATGGTTCTCCGAGAAGGTTAGTCTACCCCAATAAGATCTGGAGAATAGGCCTTTTTTTCTCTTTCCTTATTATCTTTTTTTTCTTTCTAACATCCCCTTGTATAGACTCCGAGAGATCAATCTATACCCAGAAAGTCGATTTCGCTAAACTCCGCTCCGAACTGCTAAATGCCGATTCGACCGAGGCACAACTCACTCGTTCGTCGCATGAGAAAATCTCCGCGGACCTTGCTAAGTTGAACTCGCGCCTGCGTGATGAAATCGGTCGGACTCAGGCTTCTGTTCGTTTGGACCTGAATCTTGAAAAGGGTCGGATCCGTGAAGAGGCCAATGGGCAGGAAATGCGGATTAAGGAAACCGAAACGCGTATTGAGCAGGAAGTTGCTGGTTTGAGGGAGCGAGTTGAGGCTGTTAAGTTCTCTACTCTGCAATGGCTCATGTATGGATACCCGCCTCCCCCTTCCCAATCCCCTTATGCTAGATGCGAGTTGATGCTAACTTTTGTTTTCTATAGGGGTGTTTGCACCGGTACCGCTGCTGTGATGCTTGGTGCCTGGCGCCTGTTTATGTGAAAATTCTTTGGACTTGAATTTGTAGCGCATTTGGTTCAGGGGTGTTCTTTTGTTCTTTATACATGAGACGTCGGTCTCTCTGGTCGCATCTTTTCTTTTGTACAAATAATTGCTGTTCAATAGGTTGTTGGATTTAGACAATGTATTTTCCAGGATTCCTGGGTTTACTATTAGGCCTGTTTATCTCACCATCTCACCTGTCCCTGTATCATCCGATATAGATCACTCCCACCAAATGGCACGGCAGCTACATCCCCGTGCCTTCCCCGGGTTCTCCGAGTTCTTATCTCCAAGTCGACACCTTCCCACCTCCCCACCTTCCCATCTTCCCAGACTAGCATTAGCATGCGCTAGTGTGACGCACAACTCAATGATGGCAATGCCTCGGACTCCGCTAGCGTGGCCGCCCCTCCAGCACCCTCATCTCGGCTGTTTCAAGGCTCTCGACCTCATGAAGGACCATCTCCTTTCATGGCCAATTGCCATTCTTTTCATCTGGACTGTGTTCAGCATATTCCTCGTGCTCAGGGCCAGAAGGCGGATCCGGAACAGTCGGCCTTTACTCACCCCAGATCCTATTGCAACGAATCCACCGCATCGTCAAAAGGCTAGCTGGTCTGTGAAGATCCGGTCCAACGTGTCAGACGGACAGACTGAATCAAGTGGAGAAGTCGGTTTTAGTGAGCGAGATTCTAGATTGAGCTCAAAGTTCACCATGGGTCTCTTTTTGCTTTTCCCGTGTGCCTTGCTGGTTCTATTTCATTTCCAGCTGGTGATGGCTATTCACGATCACTATCGGGCGCTCGAGCATCCTTTGCTGCAGACAAAGGTCTGGTCGGGTCTGCAGGAGGTCTTTCAGGTGTACCAACCGGTGACATTTGCTCCCAAGGGAGATAATGGTTGTGACTTGGAGGTCTTGCTAATGGATCACGTTTTTGGATCGAGTTATGGGAAACCTTTCGTCGGTAAGTAAACCCTCGATGATCTCGTTGATCTTTCCCAGAGCTGTATCTTATCTGCGAGCGATTCTAGGCGAGTACATACCACCAACTTGTGATTTCGACACTGTCCATATCAATTTCACAGTCACCTCTCGCGGCCGACAATATGATCGTCTGGCCCTCATGTATCTTGGAGATGTGGAAGTCTTCCGAACCTCAACTGCAGAACCAACTACCACCGGCATTGTGTGGACATATGTCAAGGAAATGTCTCAATACAACGCCCTCTGGAAAGAACCGCAAAGGCTGATTTTCGATCTCGGCAATATCTTGAACGATGTGTATACCGGATCCTTCAATGCTACCTTAACAGCGCACTTTTCTTACCAGAATATTGCGAGAACCGCTGACCGGATCCTTCCCATTTCTGCAAGGAAATCAGCATCCAATTCATCCAGTGCTTTCTCGGTCCCGAGTGATAATACAACGGTCATGTACAAGATCCCATCTACGGTTTCGAGGGCTGTTGTTGCCATATCTGCCTGTGGACAATCTCAAGAAGAGTTTTGGTGGTCCAATGTTTTCTCAGGGGATACCGAGAGCTTTACCACGACCGTCGGAGAACTCTACGGATATTCCCCTTTTCGGGAGATCCAGCTCTATATCGATGGAATCCTTGCTGGTGTTGTTTGGCCTTTCCCCGTCATCTTCACTGGGGGTGTGGCTCCAGGGTTCTGGCGCCCAATTGTGGGCATCGATGCATTTGATCTTCGACAACCCGAGATTGATATCTCACCATTTCTCCCACTTTTCCAAGATGGTCAGGAACATTCTTTTGAAATCAGAGTTAAGGGTCTAAGCATTTCGCCAAATGGAACTGCAGTCCTTGCAAACACCGTGGGGTCATACTGGGTTGTCACGGGAAACATCTTCCTCTACGTTGATGAAGGTAGTATCTCCACAAACCAAGATGTTGATGAAATGGGTGCACTCCAAGTTGAAGCACCACCTCCAACGTTCGCTGTCACTCGAAAGTTGACAGTCAATGAGACTGGAGGAAACGATACGCTGGAATATTCTGTGGTGGCAGAGAGGACATTTACTACAACGTCTTCCAAGTACTCCTGGTCTCAGAAATTATCCTTCTCAAATCACGGACTTCTTAATCAAGAGGGATACAGTCAGGTCAATAAGCAGCTCACTTCAGGAAAATCCACAATCACCAAGCTCGGAGACAATTCACACTCAAACGAAACAACCTTCGTATATCCGCTACTAGTCAACGCCACTTACGGCATCACAAAAGACTCATTAACAATCGATGCTTGGATGAAAAGAGGTCTTGAAATAGAATCGTCTGGAAATTTGGGAATATCCACATACACAATGACATCAGGACCTTCACGCCTACATACATCCCAGTCAGGAAAAGCACACTACAAATCAGCTACTGGTTCCGGGTCTTCGTCGTGGGGAAATACCGCCGATGAATATGAAAGTCACACAAATGGACTGTCTTACTCTCGATCTGTGAGGGCTGTTAATGGCGAGGTGGTTTATGATACCCACCCTATGAATAAGGCTTTGTCCGCTTCTTTCCAGAGTGTGGGTGCCTTTGGAAGAGATAGTGTTCGGAGTATGCTTGGGAGAGGACCTGGCAAGCCTGCAGCTTGAGTGCTGATTCCGACATGCTTCAACCTTTCATGGACACGAGTCGTCTATCTTTAAATGAAAATGGTACAGGGGTCTATGGTACATAGCGGACAATAAGTCGGAGACTTCGATTATATGCCGCTCAACTTTTCTTTTTTCTCGAGGTGGTGCATATGTACAAGATAATGTCTTGTAATTCCTTGGCTTTCCCTGTCTGTTTCAGTGCTCACCCCTTGCGGTTTTTGATCACTGACTAGAATTGAGCATACCCCTGAGCAGCCCGAGCTGTCGTTGGAAAGTGGTGTGGGCCGAATAGCATCAAGCCAATGGAAATGTCCTGAATGTCTAAATTGATATTTGCCTATCATTTTGCAATTTATGTAGGCTGTATGAACCTAGAAAAGCTACTGAAGGTGGTTCGCAAACGAGATAGCTTATCCGAAGCGAACTAGAATGCTTTAATTTGCTGGTGTCGATGTGGTATTGTAATCACAGTATGTAGCTAGCTATTGCTTATTGATCCTGTGAATATAGACGGAACGGGCAACGCATTGATTTGATAGCAGATTGCCAGCAGCTTAGTAGACTTAAAAGAGTAATTGGTCAAAATTTGAGTTTGGTGGGAACGCGGTTTTACTTCGTCAGATTCACTAACTGGTAAGATTATTCGAGTCTAGGAAATTTAGTCAAGAACAAGTCAATAATATAGTGTGCTTCGGGTGAGGCCTGGTGGATCACTAGGAGACCATACTATGTTGATAAGTAATGGTTGGGATTCCGAGGCTAAACCTTACGATTGAGCCTTGTCCATTAACTTTTACTCCAGATAGACCCATAATACACTAGGCACCTACCAAAAGGATTAGCCGCTGATGGATGACTCCACAATGACATCTAACTACTTAATTCGTAAGCTTTACAACGACATTACTCACAGATTGATACGTTTGGAGTTCTTGATAGTTTAATAAGCCAAAAGCAATTTGGCACAATCATATCTTTTCTGTCCAACCAATTTGCCTAACTTCCAACACACTTCTTTTTCTACGCGGTCCGCTTTCACAGGCAGCGCAGGATCCCCGAATAAAGAAGACACGATGGGAGGGACTCAAAATGACTCGACTTTCCCTCAACTCTCTCAAGTTCAATCCTCTACTCCCTCTCGGGCTCCTTGTCCTAAAACGCAACCCGAGATGACTCGCCCGGACGAAGCCCTGCCGACTTCTCACGCCAACTCTACCCAGCAAAACAGCCGCCGCCGCGAACAGGCACAAGTTGACTTCAGTAACTTGACCTCCGGGTCAGCTCTCTCGTCCGGTTCCTCCAGCGCTCCTAGCCCCCGGAGACCTCTTAAGGATTTCTTTGTGCCGCCTGATGCGAACGTCCTCGTCTCACCTTCTCTTGAAGACCTCTGCAGGACGATAGAGCACCTGAAAGACCAATTTGCATCAGCCAGGCCATTCAGGTCACAATACCTTCACGTGAAAAGCATCCCTGCAGCTCTCTTTCGGCGTCTCCAAGACGAGCCTGACATTTTCCGCGGCGTACGGGCAACAATTCCCCTTCACCAGGCCGAGATACTATACAAGGTGACACCCGGGGCGCAGCACGAACAGATAATTGGCAGCTTTGGGGTTACCGTGGTCCTGCGTCTATTCGATATGGGATTGTCCGCTGAGAACGGAGACTATGTCGACAGACGGTCGGCCCGGACCCTTGGAATTACGTGCACCAAGGAGCCTGACTGGTGGTTTGGCCCATACAACTTCCGTGATCATGGAGGCGGAGATAGCAACCCTTCCTTGGTCCTGGAGGTAGGCCTGTCCGAGCCATCGAACCAGCTGCATAACGAAGCCCGATGGTGGCAGACGAATACAAACCGCGACACAAAATTGGTTGTGCTCATCCATGTGTCCCACGATCCTGCATGGAAGGTAGTTGTTGAGATTTGGACCGAAGTGGACAATACAAATCCCGGCCCACGTACCCAAAGCAATCCGTCAAAAATTATGGGATGCACCCAAAGGGCAGTGTACCAAAATGGAGTAGTCCAGGGTGCACCATTGACCTTAAATTTCGAAGCCATGATGCATCGGCCCCCCAGCAACAGCGAGCATGATATCATCCTCGATGCAAATAATCTGGCATTTATTTGTGCCGAGATTATATGAGGTCATCAATATGACTTTGAGACATGTAAAGCTTCCGCATTGTTACTATTGTTCTCTCTTCGGAGAGAAGCAACTGTTTCCCTTGTGAGAAGAGCGTGGCCCTGTATCTCTTTCCTGCTCCATGGCTCTCAATATTATTATTTCTTCGCTATTCTTCCCTGCTCAGTTTGAATACCTTAGTATCGTGTTTGCATTGTGCCCTAATGCAGTTACGTTCTGTTGCTAAAAAATTATTTGAGGTGGCTAAGTGTTGTGGTTGAGCTGCTGCTCGTGATTGTTTCGCTGCGGGTAATGGTCGTGATTCATACCGCATCACTTTACACATTATAGCTACAGAGGTAGTAAATAGACCTACTACAAAATCAAACATTCAAATAGCTATTCGAATTCCTATTCATAAATTAATAGAAGCAAAGCTGTGATAATAAATCAATTGATGCTATTAGGCAATCCGGTTATCGCCGTTTTATGCGATTGTTCGAGATTTTCTTTTACCTATATCATCTATGTGTGTAAATGTCTATTTTCCCTGTTCACTCTTACTGGGCAAGGATCTCTAAATAGAAAGCGATATGTGGGTTGAATATTGCTGGACGTGTTTGATATCCCTCGAGGTCGCGGCCCATAGATATATAAGCTGAGGTAGGGATTGTATCTCAAATATAATTTGTGTGGGGATCTCTTTTTGTTGAATTAACTCAAGAAGTCTTTTGTTACATATTCACTTTACAAGTCATGGCGGTTCGTAGATTCATCTCTCCTGTTCTCAGCAGCCTCTCCGCGCAATAAGCGGCTAACCTCTCTCTCGGCATCGGTCGAGCGATCATTTCCATCCTTTTCATTGGAGTTCCCAAAGAGACACTGCCACAGATCATCCTTCTTCACCATCTCTCCACCAGATGCACCACTGGTCATCAAGTTTGTCAAGCTAGCATCCTGTAATTCCATCGAATTCGCAGAATCAATGGCGGTCTCGGTCAAATCTTGAATCAATGCTTCTTCGCCTGTGCCCATGGTCATCTCGCGTGCGTTCTTCTCCTGTTTTTCTTTCTCGAGAATGTGAGCCAGTCGACGGGTCACCGAGAGCTCGTAGATGGACTCTTCCACTGTTCCGGAAACGAGGTACATCCATACAGTCGTTGGGCGATGTTGGCCAATCCGATGGACTCGGGCAATGGCCTGGAGTTCGATCGCAGTGTTGATCAGCGGCTCGCATAGGAATACATGGGTTGCATTGATTAATGTCAGTCCTGATGATTGTGCCTTGCCATGGAGCAAGAAGCATTCGACCTAAATGGCCTGTCAGTAACTGATATAAAGTGAAGACTTGGAAATTTTCTCGAAATACGTACCGCGGGGTCTTTCTTGAAATTCTCAATGCCACTTGGGGCATCAACGCTACTGTTAACAATACCAAACCGTTGAAAGGCTCTTTGTAGCACAGCCAAGAAATTCTTGTACTGAGAGAAAATAATCGATTTGGCACCGGGGTCGTGCTCGCGCAGCCACAGAACATGCCTCGCAAGAGTATCGATCTTGGTTCCAAATGACCCATTAAGGTCGATGTTTTTGATCTCTTTCAGGAGACCTGAGCTGATGTCGCTGTAGATCGCATTCGTCGAGTGTCGCTCATGGTCAAACTTTACTGGTGCTTCTTCCTCTTGTACAACCAGATCCTGCGGCTTGTAGGTGATCTGGTGGAAGTCATTGAACTTCAGTGGCTTTTTGCACATTGGGCAGGTCCGGTGCTGACGCCACCATATTCGCAGACAGTCTTTACAGTATTTGTGACCGCATACAGTCAAAACACCTGGTACTGAACGTTAGCGATGAAATTCTGTGAAGGAGTGCGCAGCATCACACTTACCGACTTCAAAGCTTGACTGGCAAATGATACAGATCCTAGACGTATCCTCCGAGCTCGACTCATCCCGCAGGTGGAGGAGATACCTGCGTTTGGACTTGAATGACGAGATTTTGCTTTCCAACGCCTCTTCTTGCTTCAGCTTGGATGCGAATAGTTCTTCATCCATAGGCTTGCCTGCATTTTCTTCATCGTAAGGCGCAACCGTATCTGAAATTTGCTGCAGGTGACGGTAATACTCCAAACGGTTGTTCATAGTGTCACGGAACATTTCCACTTCTCGCTCCAAGCTTGATGATACCTTGAGTTGCTCGGCAATCATCTGGCCAGCATTTTTCAAAACCATCCCTACCATCTCCAACTCGGAACTGGCGCGCGAGCTCCCTCCGGCGGCTTGCCATTCCAGTGAGGTTACTAGGCTCCGGAGTTCACTAACAATGCCACGCAGAGAGCCAAGCTGAGGGTCTGGCATGAGTTCACTCCGAGTATTCATGATTGACAAAAATAGCTTTGGCGATGGGCCTTCCTCCTTTTGTGCTTGAATTATGCCTGCTTTGACCTCGTGAGAGATGAGGATGTTCTTTTGCCCGGTGAGAGCATCGTGTCTATCGGCGTACATCGATCGCAGAGCCTCCATGTAGACATACATCTCATCTTGATGCTTAGTTGATCGCTCATACTCGTCACCCTCAAGCTCGGTATCTTCCTCTTGATCGATTAGCGATTGCGAGACCAGTTTGATCATCACATCACGCCAAGTTTTGTATTGCTCTGCATGTGCATTCAGAGCAGCGCACAAGTCTTCGAATTTATTGAGCAGGCGATAAGACTCCAGTCCCCGGCTGTAGAGAAAAGGCTTCATTGGGGGAATCTGCACGAATTCCTTTTTCTGTGTCCTCTCCTTGATGATTCGCATGTACCGTTCTACCTTCTTCGAGATATCGATCAACATCTCTTTGCGGATCAGTTTAGCGGCTTCGTATCCTTCCACTTCCTTTTTCTCGAGAGCCTGAAAATCATCAGAATCAGGCTGGGTTAAATTCGGATCAGTCTTGATTTGGTAGTATGCATTTGCAGTGAAGAAAACCGCAATATGCTGGACCTCAAGAGCGGCGCGTAATCTTAGTCGACATTGGCCGATGCGGCTGTTCTTGTCCGCCTCTTCCGCCTCATCATCACTCGTGTCGGCGGTTTCGGAGTTGGCCACCGCATTTCCATGGCTTTCGTTCTCTTTGGCTTTCAGACGTTGCAGCCGAAGTTGTTCTCTACTCTCTTTGACAAGCTGTGTAGAGTGCTCAAGGGCTGCCTGCCACAACGCTAAGGCCTCTTTACCACGCTTAGCAGTCTCAAGTAATTGACCACGCCGGAGCTGCGATAAAAGAAGTGTTCGCTCTTCTGTACGAATCGATGTATCGGTTGTCTCGATCATGACCTCCAGGACTTCGTCTACAGTGCGCAGGGGGCCATTTCCTGCACCTAGAGCTCGCCGATTGCTCCCACTGACCTCGGGATGTAGGCAAGTCTGCCGAAGTCGCGTTAACCAGGTACGCATTCTTTCAATTGTGGACGGGTCTTCTGGATCCCAATCACTCCGGAGCGGTGCACCAAAGGCATCAAGACCACATTGCTCACACATCTCCTCGAACAATTGACCATAGTGCTGTTCTTCAATGGCAGTAAATGGGGTGGTTATTACGACACGCTTCTGGGGCGGCAGGCGAAGCTCATCCCGGACTCGGTCCTTGCTATGTCGGAGAGCAATTGCATTGATAATTTTGACCAGAACTGGTGCGAATCGCGAGTATAGGCGCTTCCATAATGGTTTCGAGTATGAAAATGGATGATAGTGCAGAAACAGCAGAAGACCGGACAGATCGTCGATATTTTTGCGAAGTGGTGTTCCAGTCACAGCCCATGCATTATGACGGGGGATCAAACGGGCCACTTTCGCTGCGTTGCTCACCCCAGTTTCAATCATCTGTGCCTCGTCAAGGCAAACGCGCCACCACGAGATGCGAACTAGAGGTGTTTTCCGAGGCTCAAACCTCTTCTGGTGTCGCAGGCTGCGTGTGGGAGTAGCACCGGCGTAATAAATCTCGCGGGAAATGACATTGTAGGTTGTCAGTACAACATCGAAATCGGCAATTTCCTCGATGATTAAATCATCCGTTTGATCCTGTCCACGCTTGATGCCTGTGTAGTGATGCACGCGGAGGCTCGGGGCATGCCTTTCGAGCTCTTGTTTCCATTGCTCAAGAATCGCAGGTGGCGTGATGATCAAAGTAGCACCCGACACTCTTAAACCATCTGGATCCGGTTTGACTTGCTCTGGGCGTCGGTTCAAGCTCATCAGTGCAATCATTTCAACCGTCTTCCCTAGTCCCATCTCCTCTGCAAGGATACCCCCTCGTAGATAGTCAGCAGCATCGACCCATTGAGAAATGTCGCGAGTAATTGTCATGAAAAGATGACTGAAGTAACAGTCTTGTCCATCGGCATCTTTCATTTGACTGAAAGATGCGGGTAGACTACTGTTAGGGGTTCTGTCGATGGGAACAATTTTCCCATCTTCTTCCAGGCCCATTCCTTCGCGCCACAAAAGCCATCTGACTGCTCTTCTTTGGAAAGGGAAGAGTTCGCATACAAGATCAGGGCATTTGACCTTTGCCGATGCATTTTCCGTGTCTTGCGGGACGTGAACACTTTGGTAAAACTCACGCGGAGACCAATTTCGGGGATATCCAAGAAGCTTTTCACGGCGCTCTCGTTTTGCATCAACTCCAGTTGCATAATCACAATGCTCCTTGAGGGCATATCGGGCAAATACCTCCAAAACCGAATCTTGCATATGCGTAAAATCTAGAATCTCAAGCGAATCTTTCCAAAGTACATTAACGTTCAAGCTCAAACATTGACTCTCGGGCAAGTATTGAATTGTAGCTTGATAGCATGCTGTTGGGGTCCGACTAAAGTATCGGTCCGCAGCAGGGAGTGTGCTGATTTGATTCAGCTGCTCAAGGAAATCGAATAGTCGAGGATCATCAAATTCATGGTTGAAAAGTATGTTGCGCTCGTCATCGATGGTATGTAACTGAACTCTGTATGATTCGCGATTAAATTCACCATGCGCAAGATTATGGGCTGAGCCATTTAGAAGCGCGAGAGAGTTCTGAATTTCTAGAACGACGGGAATTCTATGGGAGGGGTTGACCGGATCGCATGGGTTGTAATGATTCGAGTTGATGATAGGTGCGAATTTCTAGTGAGATGGATAGCAAATTGTTAGCATGCGACTTCGACCGCGGCCGACAGATCTATACTAACCATGCGCAACACTAGCCGAGCTAATGGGATAAACCCTAATGGTATCCCCGTTGAAGAGAGACCATTTTCTTGAACAAGGCTTCGTGGACCCGACTTGGCGACCTTGCGCCGCTTGGTGGGACGCTCGTCAGCACTGAATGTATCGTTTTGCGCGAGAACGGAGAGCAGTGACGGGGGGGCCGCGTCTAGAGTACAGAGACAGGTTAGCTTTCGATGGCCTGTCAGCATTGAGAAAGAAAGGAGGAGATACCTGGTATTTTAGCTATTTCTGTGGCCACCGCCATCCTGAAAATACTCTCTGGTCTCGTCTTTGGCCTCCACGTCTCGAGCAGCGTCGAGTTCGAGAGCGTGGCGCATTGCGAAAGCTGGGGCAATCTTGCTATCACGTGGTGATAGGTGCATCTTTAATCCGGCTATCTGCCACAGCCTAGACGCCAAGCCGGCTCCGGTGGGTCTTGTGAAACGTCATTGGGCAAATCCCCGCCCACCATCGTTGTTACTTGTTGCTGAATCGTGCTGATATTTTGTTCTTCAAGGCCCAGACCTAGAAGTACACACGGCGGACGCCTCTCCCTAGTTGAATCCTCACCACCGTTTCTGGCCCAACATGGTTCCAATACACAGGCTTCTCCACAGTGTCAGATAAACGTTCAACTGAGACAGCAAAATCACACTCGAGATACATTGCGTGACCAACCACCCCGGGGCCTCCGTTAGTAATCTTTATCTGAGCTCTTGGGATTATTGATTTGGCATCTTCTAATATTAGCAATTGACCTATTAGTAATAGCAACTTTTCTGACATTATGGGGTTTGTGTAACAACAATATCAAGTCTACGAACGGATCCTGAGCACGCAGTCTAGCCGCTTCGTTGTTGGGGCTCTTAAAGAATCTTTGGAAGATCAGTGCCTGAGCGGTGTTGATGATAATGCACACATTGTTTATCAGACCCAGAGGAAGCATGAGAGAATAAAGCCAAGCTCTACAAACACGACAACTCGGGCAATTTTCTAGAGAGTGAGGCCAATGATTATTTGATTTTCCATTGGTTGTCGCTGAAGCAGACGCCGCTGGCGATCCAGGAGATAAAACCTGCCGAAGACATCTGGAGATCGCTCGACATCATATGCAAAGCCGACATCGAAACTCTTAGTTTACCTTACCTCAATACTGATGATTAACACGATGCGATGAAAGCGGCCATGCAGGAGGTAACTGTGGACTTGCAACCCCCTTATGAGCTTTGCCCGGCTTGCATGGCCAAGGTATCTCGACAAGAAGAGGCGGCAAGAGCAACAAAGAACCGCCAGGAACAGGCTACTTTTTGGGGGGAGAATGTAGTAAATGTCAAAAGTCCAGAAATGTATCGGGTTTCTGGACACACATAGGTGTTCCGAGGTTACCTAGTACTAGTAGGTATCGCTCACAAAAATGCAACTTTCATTAAAAAAGTGTAATCCGATACTAGTACCAGGGGATTCTATATATATTCACGTGTTTATGCTCCAATTTGAGGCTGTCGAAAAGTGAGGTCCTCCCAAGGTCCAGACTAAAAAGAACAGGATGAGTAAATCACTTATAATGGGCTGAACACAGTGTCACTACTAGTATAAGACACTACTTTATTGAAAAATTAAGAAAATTAAGGAATTGAATTGCTCAGCAGCGAATGCTGATTTGATATCTAGCCTGAAATTACAGGCAGAATTCAGGGAGGCGCTTAGTCACATACTGACTAATCCCCACTCCCCCACGCCATACAGCAACGTGCAAAGGCCAACCACGACGGTGACGTGTGTGTAGTTGCCTATTTAGTTCAAAGGAGCTTTATTCTGCAAGCGATCTGCACTTTTTCCGAGTCAATGCCGACTTGAACCCACCATCTCCCTATACAATCCCCTCAACATGGCATCCGACTCACCGAGCCCCGAAGCTCGTGAGCTGAGCTTGATAGGCAAAGTGGAATTCAGAATCGCCATGGCTGACTCCGACGAGAAGCTCCAATCGCTTCTTCATACATACCTGCCACCACTTCTCTTGAAGCTGAGCTCCGAGAGCGTCGCCGTACGCAATAAAGTCATCTCTGTTTGCCAACATGTCAACACTCGGGTCAAAGCTCCCTCCATCCAGCTACCCGTCGCCGCCCTGTTGAAGCAATTCAAAGAGCAAAAGTCTCAACTCGTCCGGCACTTTGACCTTATCTATGCGCAGCAGGGAATCGATCGTCTCGGCTCAGAAGCTCGCGTAGAAATCCTCCTCCCCCTGCTTCAGGGTATCTCGGAGATCGGAACCTCGGCCAGTCAGGGTGCTATCGTTTTCAACTTGGTTCTGCGCCTTTTGCCTCTGTTCAAGCTGCCAGCGAAAGGAAGCGACGAGGATCAAAAATTGAAAGAGCGTCTAGGGTTGTCGGATGAAGATGCTCGCTTTTTGTCTTTCTGGCTGAGCAAGCTCCTGTTGCTCTCCCCAGCTCCTGGGGAAGCCTCTAGCTGCCCTGGTTTATCATCAGACGAGTATAAATTCTTGAACAAAGACGAAAAAGCTACCGAGACGTGGAATCCTGCTTCATCCGGCGGCTTGAATCTAACCGAGACTAAAGTTATCGCTCTTCGTTTTCTTGGCAGTGGCGCCTTCGCCGATGCACAGAAATTTATGCCTTCATTGATCGCCTCCGCGGATGCAAACTCTCGCCTTGCTGATCTGGGTGATGAAACTCTCAAGCGATTTGCCGTGGATCTTGAAGACCCGCAGGTTGTCGAGCAGTTATATGACTTGTATTTTGGTCCGAATGGCGCTCCCTCCGTTCGTCCGCCAGTGCAGGTGAAGATTCTGGGTTTCCTTGGAAAATCAATCAAAGCTACAGGAAATACGGAGAGGATATTTAAACTTATCGAAGAGGGTCTTCTATCCGATGCTGCAAGATCCGCACAGGGCCTGCAGGCGGCTAAATTAAGAACCCAAATATTCACATTTACGACATGGGTTGTCCGGATGGGCTCCCCGTCAGATCTCAAACAGATCGCTCCGAAATTGATCGTTGGATTGCGGGATTTCATTCAGTCTCAAGGGTGGCCCAGCCCCGGTGCCAGCGGACAGAAATTGCCAGCGACGGACCTCAGTTTACGGGGACTTGCCTACGAAAGCATAGGTATCTTGGTGCCCAAGGTGGACTTCCAACTACGAGACGATGCAGTGGAGAATTTCGAATTCGATCTAGTCCGTTGGTTGTTCACATCGTTGATCGCAGATGACTCAAGCCCCCAGATCTTCGTTAGTATTGACCAAGCACTGGGAAGCATTCTCAATTCATCATTAGACAGCCACGACAAGGAATTCCAAAATCAACTGCGCCCATTCCTGGTTCGTCAAATGGCTTTGCAGCCCGAAGATACTGACCCAGAGACTGGGTTCATCGTGGTGCGGGGGGTTCAATATGCCGCTGTGCGATTTGCAAACCGATTCCTGCCATATAATGATGTAGTTGCCCGCTGGATCGATCTTATGGCCATTGCAAGGGGACCGGGAAGGCAGCAGGAAATCGTGGAAGAGGGCAAAAAGGGCCTCCATCCATACTGGTTCCGGCTTCTTAACCCGACCAAAGACCAGAAATGGGCCACAGCTTCAGAGGCACAGCAAAAGCGAGACGAATCCTGGTTTGAGTTCCCCAAATTCGCTGAGGCAACTCGCTTTTTGCTTGGTTCGGAGGAACAAGAGCTGGGCCAATCTCTGGGCAAGCCGCAACTCTTGTCAGGACCCTACAAAGATGCCTTTGCGCCCGCTGTCGCCTTTCTTCGCAATACACTTCTCTGGGAGTCTTTCTCAGCATCGGGAATTGTCACTGATATGGAGGAAGACTGGGACTTCAAACTCGAAGTACACCTCTCAACCAGCGCAGAGGCGCGAGCTGCTGTGAGACAGTACATTCGAAATTCGTCGAAGGAGTCTGTATTTGCCTATCTGTCGGGTTTGCTCGATGGCCTGGAAAAGGAAGGGCTTGCTGGTGTTCGTCAATGCGGTGTTCATTTTGTTGAGATTTGCTCGCTCTCGCCCAATGATGTTGTCGAGGGACTTACCTCGCGAGCCCAGGCCCTCAATAAACCCATCCTGAGCAACAACGAGGAAATTCAAGCTCTCGCGGCACGAGCTTTTGGTATATTGGTGTCTCACCCTGCCACCTCTGAAGACAACTTGGGCAAATTCGTGACCCAGCTGGCTGGCACTCTTCAGTCATGGAATACTGCGATTGGAGAGGCAGCGCTTCAAGTCCGTGGATCAATCCTTGCACTTTCGTACCTCTTGAGTCGGCTTTCTTATCGCAACCGACTGGACAAGGTCCCCGAAGCGCAGATCAAGCAGTATATTGAAACGGTGCTGGATATCGTCGATGCTTCTCGTGATAAGCTCCTTCAAAGAACCGCAGAGATTGCGATCGGGCAGTTGAGTCTATCCGGTATCTTGTCACTGCAGACTTTGCCAGAGGATGGCTGGAAGAAGGTTCAGCAGAAGCTGGCTAGCGATGCCAAGTCCGAGAATGAAATCCCTATCTTGTCTCTAGGTCTCTTGACATTGACCTTCTCTCGAGACGAGTCGGCCGCTTCCGTCTTTGGCGACTTCCTCGACTCAATATATAACTTGCATGAGGTTCGCAGTCCGGAAGTGCAGTTCTCCATCGGTGAAGCCTTGAGTAACGTCGCCGTGGGATGGGATTCTCGGGCTCTCATCCAAGAGTTTGATGTCGATGCAGAATTCCCTAGCTCGGATGTCCCGCGGAAGGTCTTTGTGGAAGTGTGTGATAAGGTCATTGCCGATTGCGTTGCGTCGAAACCTTCCCTTCGCAAAGCCTCCGCTATATGGCTGCTCTCTCTTGTGAAGAACTGCGGCCATCTGCCAGAAATGCAGGAACGGCTGCGTAAGTGTCAGGCTACATTCTCCAGTCTGCTTGGAAGCCGAGACGAGGTTGTTCAGGAAACGGGAGCGCACGGTCTCAGCCTTGTTTATGAAATCGGCGACCAGGAACTCAAGGATTATTTGGTTCGGGATCTCGTGGATTCTTTCACAAATACTGGGGCAAACCTTGGTGGTGGAAATGTTAGCGGAGACACTCAACTCTTCGAGCAAGGCGCGCTTCCAACAGGCGAAGGCTCGTCTATCAACACATACAAAGATATCATGAATCTGGCCGCCGAAGCAGGCGATCCCACCCTCGTGTATCGATTCATGTCCATGGCGTCCAATAATGCCCTTTGGAGCAACCGTGCTGCATTCGGTCGATTTGGCATTAGCAGCATTTTCTCTTCCTCTAGCGTCGATGGCTATCTGTCTCAAAACCCGAAGATTTACCCCAAGCTCTTCCGCTACCGTTTCGACCCCAACCCGAATGTGCAGCGCTCGATGAATACCATCTGGCAGGCCCTCGTGAAAGATCCCACTGTAGTGGTTGATGCCCATTTCGAGCCTATTATGGAAGATCTCCTCAAAAGCATGCTGTCAGGGCGTGAGTGGCGTGCTCGGCAGGCGAGTTGTGCCGCCGTGGCGGATTTAGTCTCGGGACGACGCCCGGAGAAGTATGCGCAGTACCTGGATGAGATCTTCGAGAAGGCATTCAAGCTTCTTGATGATATCAAGGAGTCTGTTCGGACTGCGGCGCTGAAGCTTTGCCAGACTATCACTAACTCTGTGATTCGCTCTCTGGAGACTAATGGGTCGGAGAAGAGGGCGGGTATCTTGCTTGGAAGTGCCGTGCCGTTCCTTCTCAGTGACAAGGGTCTTGATTCGAGCGTCGAGGAGGTGCGGACTTACGCCATTGGCGCTCTGGTGCAGATTATCAAGAAGAGTTCCGGCACCCTCCTACATCCCTTTGTGCCGGTCATTCTGGAGAAGTTCCTGGGCTCGTTGAGTTCGCTTGAGCCTCAAGCTGTCAACTACGTTCATCTTAATGCCGACAAGTATGGCCTTACGGGTCAAGATATTGATAAAATGCGGTTGTCTAGTATCCGCACTTCGCCCATGATGGAGGTCATTGAGCGGTATCTCATCGATCACCTGGACGAGACTAACCTGAAGGAGCTCACGCCCAAGCTAGAGGATGTGCTCCGCTCTGCAGTGGGTCTGCCATCGAAAGTGGGCTGTAGTCGGGTGTTGGTACTGCTAAGCATGAAGACGCTGCTCTTCCGACCATACGCAGACCGATTCATCCAGCTACTGAACAAGTACGTGGTGGATCGCAACGAGACAGTCAGTGCCTCTTACTGTACATCGATGGGGTACCTGATGCGCCTAGCATCCGACGATCGGGTTTTGAAAACTATCGAATATGCGCAAACCCTGTATCTAAACTCCGACGACGCCACCACCCGCGCCATCTCCGCCGAGATCCTCTACGCCTCATCCAAACTCTCCAACGACCGCTTCATGGCCTTTGCAACCAGTGCGCTACCCTTCGTCTTCGTCTGCAAACATGACGGCGACGAACATGTCCGCGAAGCCTTTGAAAAAACCTGGCAGGATAATGTGGGGGGTAGCCGGGCTGTGGCCCTGTATATTCGGGAGATCGTCAGCCTCGTATCCGACAATTTGGATTCGGCGCGGTGGGCCATTAAGCACACTGCTGCACGTGCGATCGCAAAGGCGGTGCTGGCCTTAGACTCAGAAATCGATCTCCCCACTGCGCAATTGGTGTGGCCCGTGTTGGAAAAGGCTTTGGCGGGCAAGACATGGGACGGCAAGGAAGTGCTGCTGACGGCGCTAGTCAAGTTTGCGCGGGCTGCCCAACCACTGTGGAGGGCGCGCCCGGAGTTGGCAGCATTGCTGAAGGTGAGCTTTTTTCCCAGCCTTTTTTTAGACAGTTTTTACTTTTTTTTTTTTTTTTTTTTTTTTTTTTTTTTTTTTTTATTTTTTTTATTTTTTTTTTTTTTTTGGGGGGGGGGGGGGGGTGGGGGTGTGGGTGGGGGGGCCCTAGAAGCTGGTGGGGTGGAAAAAGTGCCCCCCTAAAAAAAGAACCCGCCCCCACCCCGGCCGAAAAAACCCGCGAACCCGCCCCCGGGGCGAGAGGG
>JAPDFJ010000066.1:0-42629 GCA_027569595.1 Penicillium sp. G339 | reverse complement strand
TAATAGTTAGATAGAGACCTTACCTTATATATCTATCTATTATAAAAGCTTTTACTAGCTAAAACTAATTATAAAATCTATAATAAGGAACTATTTATAATTATATAGTCACTAAAGGAATAGAGACCTAAGCTAAAGATAGTATAGAAATTTATAATTATCACTAATTATAAGAATCTATAATACTTCTAGAAGGTATAGTATTTAAGTAAATAATAGATATAATAGTCTATACTACTTTTAGAATTTAACTATAATCTATAATATTATCCTAGTAAGCTAGAAGTGATCTAATATACTATTATAAAGAGGATAGAATATCTCTAAGGATATAATAGATAAGAGATTATTAAATAGATTTTAGATATTATTAAATTATATTAAGATTAAACTAGTATAAATAGGAATAACTATAGATAAAGATACCTAATTAGACTTTGAGATAGAGGTCCCTCTATTTAACTAGATAGATATATAATAAGAATAGATATAATTATAAGTATAAGATCCTATATATTATATAATTTTAATTACTCTATATAATAGTGACTAATAAATTACTACTAATTAGGTATTAAGATAAATCTCTCTAAATACTACCTAGATAAATAGGGTCTTCTATATTACTAATAATAAGTATAGATCCTAGAGAGTAAGAATTTATATATATAAATTATCTAATAAGTCTATAATTTATATATTATAGGCTATCCTAGTTATAATATAATATATATAATTCTCTCTAGATAATTCTTCTAGCCTAGTATAGTAAAAAATATCTACTAGTTCCTATAAAACTATACTATATATAGATAAAGTATAATTTAGTAAGATATAAAGTATAGGCTACTAAAGCTACTACTAATCCTATAGTAAATATAGACTAAGATATTAATAGATTTTATTACTAATCTTCCCCTATTAGGACTATTAGGGATATTAAATTATCTTATTATTATAGACTAACTTATAAAAGAAGTTATTCTAATCAGAATAGGTAAGATTATCTCTAAAGTAGTCACTAATATATTCTTAATATATTTCTATATATACTATAGTCTCCTACTTATAATTATAAATGATTAAGGATTATAGTTTATAAATACCTTCTAGTAAATAATTTATAATAAGTTTTCTATTAAATAATAATTATTAATAGTCTTCTACTCCTAGATAGATAACTTAACTAAATAGATAAATTAGGAAATTAAATATATACTATATATCTTTATAGTATATATCTAAGATAACTAGTCTTTTCTACTCCTAATTATAGCTAGAGCTATTAATAATAGGGATACTATATCTATAGGATTATCACTATTTTTCTTTATATATAGTTACTATATTAATCTAATTATACTAGATAAAACTACTAGTAGTATTACTACCCTTATATATCTAGAAGTAGCTAGATAGGTGTTTATTAATTAACTATAGGATATAACTAACTAGACATAATTAGTGATAGTAGTTACTTAAGAATACTAGTAGGAGTAAGTGAATTAGAACTACTAACTAGCGCTAGTCTATAAAAAGTATAATTAGGTATAGTTAAACCTCTATAATATCTATATATAGCGCCTATCTAAGAAGCTTAATTAGTTATATATAAAGTATAAAATGCTTAAAGTTCCTATACCACACACTATACACCTAAATATCCCTATAGGTATATACCTAGTTTTCTATATAGAATTAGTCTAGCTAGTAGCTACTAACCCACTACCTTCATAGTTAATAGATAATTCTAAGCCGCTACTAGTGGTAGTGAATAGCGAGTAAGAGTTTAAGGTAGAAACGATCTTAGACGTATAGAGAAAATATTATAGGCGTTACTTATAAATTAAGACGTTAGTCAAGTGGATAGGATATCTAGAACCCTTATAGGAACCCTTAAGCGAGGTCTAGAGTATCTTAGCTCTTAATAATTACGAATAAATATATAGCCCCGCACATAAAGTTAGCGGGTTAGACAAAGAGATAGTATTTCGCGCGAGTTTTTTGAAGCTCCTACCCCTAGTAGAGGGAGGAGGGGGGTAATATAACAGGCCTATACCTGTATATGGCCACGTGACTATAGCCTTCCGCCCCTATTCGGTAGTATGTTTCGTGCGGAAACGGCCTGCTTCCCTTTCCTTTCTTCAAGATTATTGTAAATAGTATATTGGCCTAGTACAATTGAATCAATTCTGCTATAGCCCTTCATAATATCTAATAGTAAATTTCTATAACTACAACCCCTAACATAAGTCTGATTATAGTGCTAAATTAGTCATCCCCGCCCACTCACCCCACTATTCATAAAAATATATATTTAAACGTATCCTACTATTATTTTGACCTCAAATTCAGAACACTAATAGAATTATCAATTATCTATATAAATATTAATTAATAACGCGTATTGTAGCCACGTACTTAGCATATAGCTGCTACACGCTTAGGCACTAACAGAATTAGACTATCTATAACCCTCTAATCAAGCTCCTCCTAGACGTGTTGAATTGTGTGTTTAAATACCTCCTAATTATACTCTAATCTCCCTAAGTAGGCAATTAATAGATATAGCTAGTGTAGCTTCAATTTTAAGAGCCGCTAGACTAGTTTAATAGGGTTTAAATTAGGTGAATATACTAGCTATTTTAGTATATAGATACTATAAGTTTCAAACCACTCTTTCGCGCTACTAGAGGTATATATTTAGGTATTATCTTGTTAAAAAAACTTTCTACGTTTATAGAGAGATAGAAGAGTATCTTTAAGTGTCTCTATATATAATTTTGTTATATATCTACCTCGTTTTCCCTCTAAATAGTCTTGTTTAAGTATTACTAATTTTGTATAACCACTAAGCTAGATACCTACCTATACTATCTATAAAATATCTTTAATATAAGGCTTAATATCCATAATATTACACCTATATACCTCACTATAGAATCTAAAAATATATCTATTATTTAAATTACCTATTTACTAAACACTATATTTATCTAAAAAGATAATATCTTAAAGCTATAATTATTAGCTATCTCTTTTCTATAACTATATAAAATCTCTTTATATATATACTATTTATACTAAAATAGGTATTCACTTTTGTGCCTTATATTTCTGAAGACTATATAATCGAAGAATACGGTGAATAGTAATTTCGGAAGAGTGACCTAGAGCATAAGCAGTAAGCTCTCTATTTGACCACCAAGGGTTTCAGCGCATAAGTTAATATATATAACGATATATTGATTAAGTATATATTTAAGGACGACCGATATAAGGTAAAGATTTAACTATTTAGTATTGTTTAAAACGTTTGATTATGGTGTATACTATATTACATATAATACCAAAATTAGTAGCGATCTTAGTAGTAGATATACTATTCTCAATAGCATATATTATAGCACTTCGCTATTCAATAGATAATTCAGCATTTTTTCCATGATTTCCGCTTATTTCTTAGCCGAATCGACGCATTATGTGTTTGTGAGAGAGAAAAAAAGAAGTCCTGTTGGGGATGACATGGAAAAACGCGCTAAAACTACTAGCGTTATAATCAGACTTATATCGGGGTTTGTATTTTAGATAGAATTTATAGTTAACTCTTATTTATATAGTTTCTAAAAATATTATATAGTAAGATCTATATATTTTATACTATTATTAACTAGATTTAGAATATATAGGCTAGTATTTTTCTAGGATTACTATTCTCTAGTAGTACTATCTCTAGTCTAGTATTAATTATCTAGAGAATAGAAGCATAGTGTACTATAGTTAAAGAATCTAGTAATTTTATAATTATTTTTAAAAATCTTATTAAATTATATATAAAATAATTTAGTTTTATTTCTATTAAGATAGATAATAAAGATTATATTTTTTAATTAGAGTATAAATACTAGATATATTACTAGGAAATGGAATATTTAGTATTATTATATAGTATTATTTCCTGAATTTTAATAGTAAATATTTTTACTCTCTATATTAGATCTTATAATTAAAAATACTATATCTAGTATACTATTATTTAGAATATATTTATAAAGATTATATAGATAGTAGTAGAAGATCTTAGTACTACTAAGGATTTATATAATATAATTTAAGAGATCTAGATTTATTTTAATAATAATATACTTATATAATTTTTTTTTCTTTTATATTTTAGTTTTTATTCTTTTTTAGAGACTACTACTCTTAGTAGTTTATTACATATTTTTTAATTTAATTTATTATAACTATTTTAAATTTTCTTATAATTCTTTATTTTTTTTAGTAGAATATAGATAATTAATTTTTTAGTATTTATATCTTTTTCTAGAATCTATTAATTACATTTAGATTACTAGTTTTTCTATTTAACTAAAAAATAATTTTTATCTTTAATTTTAGTTTTATTATAAATTTCTTCTAGTTTATAAATCTTTTTATTTTCTAGTCCTAGTAATAGTATAATCTTTTTTCTTTTTAGATTTAGCTTAAATTTAAGGAATTACATAGAAAATATATTATATAGTTAAAAATATTAGTTTAGTAGAAATAATCTATAGATCTAGTTTCTATTATTTTATTAAATTTAGAAAACTATTAAAATAAAAAACTAATTTTTAATACTAATTTTTTTTAAGTTTAAGATTTATAGTTAATAATTCTATAAACCTATTTTTAGTAAACTTAATAAAAATATATTTTTTATTATAGTATTTAGCTTAGTTTTATTATATATTTTACTAAAGTCTTATAAACTTCTTATATATAGTTTTTAATTTTTTAACTCTATTAATAGTAATAAAGACCTTTTTAATAGTTATAGTATCTATAATTTATAGCTAGAAATTAGATAAATAGCTTTTAAAAATCTTAAAAAATATAGATTTAATTAAAGAATTAATAGTATTATTATAGATAAACTAGATAATTTTTAGAAGATTAATTTATTTATCTATATAGAAATAATAAAAATATCTCTTTAAAATTTAATTAGTTTATTCTATTTAACTATTAGTTTAGCGATAGAATATAGTTAATAAATATATTTTAATATTTAAGATATAATATAGTTTTAACTAAAATAATTTCTTAGATAGATCTATATTCTAGTTTAATTTTTTATAGAAGATCTCTATAATATTTATAGCTATAACTATTATAGAAATAGATTTAAAAATATACTATTTAGTAAATTAGTTAATAATAATAAAAATAGTAATCTAGTAATAAAGTCTATAGATATTTTTTATTAGAGCTTTTTTAGTCTTAGTAATAACTATATTTTACTATAAGGCTAGTACTAAGATATAGCTATTCTAAGACAGACTTAATAGATTAAAATATATTTTTAGATATCTTAGTCTATAATTAGCTAGTAATATTTTCTTTTTAATAGCTTAGATATTTAGTTTTTCCTAAAATATTTAGCTAAAGGATTATTATAATAAATATTAAAAAATTTATCTTAAAGGCCTATATATAGAATATAGAGTTCTTTATAAAATCTAATTTTTAGCCTTTTTTTTTTAGGAAATTAATTTTCTTTATTTAATTATAGAGAGATTATTACTCTATAGTCTTTTACGGTAATTATATAGATTAGAGAAGATTTATTTATTTTTTATAGTTTCTTCTATAATAGTACCCTAGATAATTTCTTTCTAGAGAAATAAATAGAAGTAACCTAATTCTAACTAGATAGTCTAATCTTCTAGTTTAGTAACTTTAGTTTTAATATTTATATTTTTAGTATAGGATTTAGTTTCTATTTAAGATCATAATTAGGAGCTAGCTTATTTAATCTCCTTTAAAGATATCTATAGGATATTTATAATTCTATTATATAGTAGTTTTATTAGTATAATCTCTAGAGTTTTGTTCTAATTAGTTATTCTTAATAGTCTATTAGCTAGATTTATTCTTCCTAGCTATTAATAAATTATAAAATTAAATAGTATTAATATAAGATACTATCTAGCTTATTTACTATATAGCTATAGATTTTTTATAAAAATCTATAGATTTATATAATTAGTAAGGATTTTAATTAGGAATTAATTCCCCTTAAAATATTATCTCTAGTATAGACTATAGCAAAGCCTATAATAGGCCCAAGAGTTCGGCCTAATACCCAACCTATATAGGTTATAGGCCTAAAAGCTAAAGCCCAACCTTACCTATAACCTATAATAGGTAAGAGCTTTAGGCCTATTACCACCTATTTAGGCCTATTTTTATATAAAATTATAGTCTTAGTATATATAAATAGTGTACTAGTATTCTTTAATATATTATATTCTTGTATTTCTTCTATAGTTTATAGCTTTATATAAAAGTATTATAATAAGAGGGAAACACCCAACAATTAGTCCACCTAAGCAGACGGGTCGAAGAGGAAGAGAGAGATACAAAACCACCACCCAGTCATATAGGCATGAGAGGTAAAGGGCATGAAGAAACAAAAGAAAGCAAACTGAGGCCGTGAGGCCTTGAAGCCTGAGTAACTGAGTCCGATTCGAGAAGTAAGATATGTGTAAGATTGTCATTCTATCTAACCTTCTGCACTGCACATAACGTTTCATACAATCGAGGCCTCAGGCTTATATCACCTGACAGTTGACAAATCCCCCACTACAATATATATTTTAGAAGGTTAGTATACTATTTACAAAATAGTATATATTTTATTTTATATCACTGAAGTTAGACTATCTATCTATTTATTAATATTTAATTAGATATAAAAATTACCTTATATCTTAATAAAATCACTATCTATAAATATTATATGAATTTATATGAATTTATATTTATAGTGTTTATGACCTACTTAGGCCTATAGATTACCAATAGGTTACCTACCTAAACCTACCACCTATAATAGGCCTAAGAACCTGACCTAATACCCAACCCACTATGGGTTGGGTCGGGTTGGGTTGGTGGGCCGGATAGGCTTTGCCGTAGTCTACTCTAGTATTTAAAAGAATATATAATAGTAAATAATCCTTAATCCAGGGTTAAATAGTTTAATTCTATACTAAAGAACTTCTTTAGCTAGAATATAATAGGGTAGTATATACTAGAATTATTAGATTATAATAGAATATTAGCTATATCTTTTTTTAAAATATTAGTTTTAAGTCTAATTTAGTAGTCTAGATTAAAATAATAGAGTAATACTATAGATTTAAATATAGCTAGTAAATAGTAGAATATAAGAATTTTCTTTTTAGTAATATTATATTATCTAGTTTTTTCCTATTTTTACTATCTTTTAGTAAAAAGATAAAAAATAGGATAATTAGTAAATAGTATTAGATAAATCATTAGTAGAAATTATAGAATCCTAGAAAGATCTAAATCTTATAGTATAATCTTAGAAAATCCTATATAAGAATATTATTAATTATTAGGAGTCTATTAAGATACTATTAGTCTCCATAATAAATCTAAGAAATTTAATTTTATACTAGGAAAAGGTATATTTTGATAATTTTATATATAATCTAGTAGTCTATATTCTTTCAAGAATAGAATAGATATATTTTATATATAAATTAATAATTATAAAAAAAGATTAAGATATTATTAAGATAAATAATATAGATGATATTAAATAATCTTATAGATATAGTATAAATATAGTTTCAGGAAATAGTAAAGATATTACTTAGTCTAAAAGGTATAGCTATATACTTAAAATAGCTATATTAGATATAGAAAATAATCTTCTATTTATTATCTTCTTTGATATAGATCTAATATTATATATCTATAATATTAATTTTCAAGAAGTATTATATATCTTATAGATAATTAAGAAATTTAGAAATAAAAAATAGTAGATAATAGTTCTTTATAGATATCTTATTTAATCTATAGTAATTAATATTATAGGAGAGACGTATATAATAGCTAGTCCACCTAAGTAGGTAGGTCGAAGAGAGAGATACAAAGCCACTACCTAGTCATATAGGCGTGAGGGATAGAACGTGTGAAGAAATAAATGAGAGCAAACTGAGGCCGTTAGGCCTTGAAGCCTAAGTAACTGAATCTGATTCGAAGGGTAAAAGGTGTGTAAGATTTTTTTTTCTATCTAGTCTTCTGCACTATATATAACGTTTCATATAATTAATGCCTCAGGCTCAAATCACCTGATAGTTAACAAATTCCCCACTATAATATATAAGTATAGGTCTCTATCCTTCTTTAAAATAAAGAGAATAGGGGTACTACTAGGGCCTTTTAAAGGTCAATCTAGCTATTTTATAGGTTCTTATTAAGATATTATTATAGAACTATAAGTTTACTCTAAAAAAAAGGATATATAAGGCTATATAATAGTGTTTTATCTTTTTAGAGTTTAATGGTATTAGTATTTTTTCTTAGTAATAAGATATAAATACTCCTAGTATTAAATATATTTTTAAATTAGTAAAATAGTAAAAAAAAGACTCTATAATATATTCTTTTAGACTTTAAACCACTATTTCTAGCTATTAGTAAGTAGATAGATTAGATATATTTCCTTTATATCTATAGATAGAAGAATAGGGATTCTATTAATTAAAGGATTATAGTTAATAGTAATATAAGGATAATAGAAATAATAATTTTTTTTTATAAATTAGTAATAGTAATTATTATATTATAGATACTATAAAAAAGAGCTCCTATTTTAGCTTAAAAGATAAGGAGCACTAATACTAATAATTTTAGTAGTTTAAGCTTTATAGTTTATAAATTAGTAACTAATTATATTAATTTTAGTATATATATAGATAAGATATTAAAGTTAAATAGTAGAGCCTTATTCCTATCAATATATTTAATTATTATAATCTATATAGTAAAACTAGTCTTATTAAATTTTTATTATTAATAATACTATACTCTTAAAGTATCTTCTATAACTAATTATGCTACTCCTAGTTAGTCTCTAGATTCTTATATAGTACCTATTTAGATATATAATATCTAGAAAAAATATATTACTAGCCTAGAATAATATTTAATATAGTTTTATATCTAGTTTATGCTCACTATCTATAGAGTATAGTTATATAAGATTAAAAAAGGTATATTAAATCACTATATAGCTTTTATAATAGTGGCTATTTCACTATTTTAAAGGACCTATAAAGTAAATTTAATACTATTTTTTTTATCTATAAAGTTCTACAATAATTAAAAGTATATTAGTAGTATAGTAGACAGTTAAAAACTATAAATATAGGTATATTAATACTTTAAGTAGGTATTAGTAGCTTATTTATGGTAATAACTTCTTTATTAGTTATATTATGGTAAATATAAGGTTTTACTAGTAATTAGATATTAGGTACATATATTAATAGTAGATACTACCTACTATCTACTATTATATTTAAAATAAAGTAATTTAACTAAGTCTAGTTTTCTATGGATATACTAAATAATTAGTATTTTAAAATACTAGATAATAGCTAGATAATAGATATAATTAGCCTCTTATAGCTCTAAAAGTATTTTATACTATTAACTAATAGCCGGATTTATAGAAGATAGCAATTACTAGTTATAGATAGTTATAGTAGCTATATTATACTATAATAATATCTACTAGTAAACCTAGATTATACTAATTTATATACTAAATACTAACTTAACTAATTAATATTTAATAATAGATATCCTTAATTAAAATATTACTATAATAATAGTTATATATTACTAAGCCCTACTAAATAACGTAATTCCCGGCCGTCCCGATCACCCCATCCAAAACCGCGTCTTCCAACCTACATACCAATTTTAACTACCTACCATGCCACCAATTCGAACTAAATCCTCGCAGAAATTGGCTAATCAAGAGGGCAGGGTCTTATTAGCCCTTTCTGATATTAAAAATGGCCGTATCAAATCTCTACGCGCGGCGGCTAAGCTATACGATATACCCTACACTACACTATATAGACGCGCTAATGGCCTAACCTCACGCGTTGATAACCGCCTAACTGGTCATAAACTGACCTAATTAGAAGAGGATTCGCTTACTAAATGGATTCTCTCTATAGATACACGTGGAGCAGCGCCTAGGCCATGCACTATACGAGAGATAGCCAATATCCTACTAGCTATGCGTGGTAGCCAACCTCTGCCTACTATTGGTAAGAATTGGCTAACAACCTTCGTTCAATAGCGTAATAAGCTTCGTACATACTTCTCGAGACGTTATAACTATCAGCGCGTACTAAACGAAAACCTAAAATCGTTACGAGAGTGGTTTAGAACCGTATAACGTATTATTGATAAGAATGGTATACAAGTAGAGGATATATACAATTTTGATGAGACAGGATTTATAATAGGCCTTATTTTAGCATAGAAGGTAGTTATACGAGCAGAATACTACGGTCAATAATCTATCTTATAGCCAGGAAATCATGAATAGGTTACTATAATTAAAGTAATCTACGTAGATAGCTATTCGCTACCACTATATATAATATTTAAAGGCAAAGTTACTATTACAGGTTGGTTTGATAACCTACCTAAAGATTAGTGATTTAAAGTCTTAAATAATGGCTAGACTACCAATAAGATTGGCCTACGTTGGCTACAAAAGCTCTTTATCCTATCAACGAATTTATATATATGTGGCCGGTTCTGGTTATTGATTCTTGACGGCTATAGGAGCTATCTTACACCCTAATTCGACCGAATCTACGTAGAAAATAATATTATTCCTCTTTATATACCTTCGTATTTATTATATCTACTATTATAAATATTAGTACTATATCTATAGTTACTAAAACTATTAAAATAGCTACTATTACTAAATAAGTAGTAATTTATTTTATAAATTTTAATAAATATTACTAAAAAACTATAAGAAATTAGACTTAGATCCTATATTTACTAGCTATATTTAACTATCTATTATAACTAAATCTTATATTTATTATTTAGACAACACTAAGAATTTTACTATAGTACTAGGCCTAATTTTTATAATTTTATAATTTATTAATATCTAATCTTAAGACTATAGTAAATATCTTATTAGTAAGTCTAATAATAAACTTAGCTAAGACTAATTTACTATTTCTATTATTATCTCTTTATTATTTTAATATTAGAAATCTAACGACTCTAAATCCTATAGATAATTACTATAAATATATAGATACTATTATAAAATATCTATTTAGTAAACTAGTTATATAAGACTATAATATTCTAGTAATATAAAAGCTAGAGACCTATTACTAGATAGTATCTATAGATATCTATTTATAGAACTTTAATAGCTAATTTTATATTCTTTTTTATCTAATACTATCTATAGCTCTTAATATAACTATCTATATCTAATTTAAAATTTATTTTTTTTATAAATAAATTTCTAAATTCTAAATTCTAAGATCTAAAGAATTAGATATTATTTCTATAATACTAGTATAATTAATATCTATAATATATATATCTAAAGCTATATTAATAGTAATCTAGATATCCTAATCACTATATAAGATAGACTCTATTCTCTCTAAGAAATTTTTATAGTTTTAGAATAGTATATTATAGTTAAAGATTTTAATCTCTATAATCTACTATTCTATAGCCCTATATTCTAAGCTAGTTAGCTAATAATCTAATCTAGTCTATAGATGTCTATAGTCTTAATTTTCTTACTAAATATAGAGTTATAATCTATTAAGACTATATCTATAGTAACTTAGTATCTAGTATAATTAATTTAATCTAAATATCTACTACACTAGCTAAATATTTATAATACTATACTTTTTACTATAATCTCTAGATAGACTTAGATTATATACTAATTATTACTAAAATAGATACTAATATAATAGCTATCTAAATATCTAAATAAATAGAATAGTATATTATAGACTAAGAGATATAGATAAAAGCTCTATAGATATACTCTCAGAGATAGATTTATCTATTACTAGATATAACTAGATATATTAATATAGTAATTTTATAAAATTTTTAAACTAAATTTATCTCTAAAAATATAATTCTTATTAAAGAGATTCTTTTTAAATACTTTTTCCTAATTTATATCTATATACTAGCTTTATTTAACTATATAGTAAAATATATCTAATAAATACTATAAAGAACTTTACTAGCTCTAATACTAATTTAGAAAAATAAAGAAATTAGTTAGTATATCTAGTATAAATATAATGATTATATATACAGAGAGAAATAAGAAGAAAATAGGAGTTAGTATAGCTATATTAATAACTATAGAAAGACTACTATAGTATTAAAGCTGTCTAATTTAATTTATATTACTAAGCTCTTTGCAATTAAACTTATTTTACTAGCTAAAGAAAGATTGTACTAAAGACTAGACCTAGCTTTATTATTTACTACTATTTTTATAGATACCTAAGCCACTATCTAGGTATTTTGGAATCCTAGATATAGCTCTAGATAGTATATCTTTTATAGGATGTTTATATAACTAGACAAGATTTAGACTTACTATCTATAATATCTATAAATCTATTAGTTTTCTAGCCATTAGGGTATTATAGAAAATAGCTATACTAATATAATTATATAGAAAATTACTAAATCTACTATATATCTAGCTAGAATATTTTTTCTACTAATAGTTATTTATATAATTCTATATAAAACTACTTCTATAGAGTAGGGAGAGAAATAGATTTAGTCTATCTATAGTTTGTATATTAAGGACTTAACTATCTAAATCTATTAAGAAAAATATTTACTCTATATAAGCTACTATAGAGACCCCTAAATAGTATTCTTATCTAGATATAATCTAGTAAGAGTATTTTATTAATATATCTTACTATACTTATGATATAGCATTAGAAAAATATAATAGCTATACTAGAATATATTATCACTAACTAGTATCTATTCGACTACTATCTCTATAAATATAGCTGGATAGATATAAAATATACACTCCTAATCTATCTATATTTTTTAGCTAATTAGTTTACTAAACTAGAGTCTATACTTGAATTATTCTTTTTATATTAGTAACTTATCTTCTAGACTAGTTCTACTATATATTATCTACTACTATATAGACTAGCCCTATATAATCTACTAGTTATTTCTTGGCCCTAGATAGGGCTTAAGACACTTCTTAGAGATCTTTTATAGGCCTTAAAACCCTACTATATAACCTCTTTTTACTAGGATTTAGCTATAGTAGGATATTGGTAATACTTAAATTAATAATAGAGGATAGGATTACGGGCTACACTATGTAGGAGTGCCCTAGTATATATTAGATTTATTTTATACCTTTTCTTTATCTATCTTCCTACTAGTATTAGTAATATAGTAAGTATAGGTAAGTTTAGAGAAGTAGACTAAATCACTAGATATATTAATAGGGTATAGAAAAGTATAATAGGAAAAGGAGAAAACTAAGTTTAGTATAATATAGGAAGCTATAGTATTTATACTAGTTATAGGTTTAACCTATTTATTTTATAATTAGCCCTACTCTCTATCCTATATATAATATAGTTATTCTAGCTACTTTATAGTGCTCTATTAGTAAATCGGGCCTTATACCTAATAGGTCTATAAATAAAATTAATAATAATAATAATAATAATAATAATAAGATAATACTATAGTAGATCTAGTATCTATATACTATATCACTATATTAAGATTATTTAAATCTTACTAATTTTAGTATAAAGGTTAATAGATAGCTATTTATTATATATCTAAATTAATAGGTTCCTATTCTACCACTTACTCTATATACTTTAGAAATTAGCCTAGTAAACTTATATCTAGAATAAATTTAGCTAATTTAATATTATCTAGAAGGATATAGAGTATATTAGGTATTATTACTATTAATATATCTAGTCTATCTAGCTCTCTATATAGAGTTTGCTACTACTTAAACTAGATATATACTAGAAGGATATATTTAATGGTTTAGTAAATATATTTAGTATTATAGCTATAATATAGAGAAGTACTCTAGTTAATATTACAGAGATAAGAGGCTAGACTAATAACCCCTAAATATATTTATAGTATAACTAATACTATACCCTTTCTCTAGCCCTTCTAGTACTATAAATATAGAAATCTTCTTTCTAGAAGTTTAATAAATTATTTTATTAATCTTACTACCTACCTTCTTTAATAGCTATTACTATTCTATTTTCTATTTCTGTCTCTTTCCAAATATATGTTTTTACTACTAATCAATACTAGTAATAATGGTTATAAATAAAGCTGGGGATATTTAGGGATTTGAAAAAGGATTTAGTTATTTGCTTTACTATATTATTCACTAGTTAGTAAAATAGTTTGAAATAACCGAATAGATATATCTAGCTAGATAATATATATAGCTATTAGAGAGATTTGAGAGTAGCTTAGCTATTAGTAAAGTTAACTATACTAATATAATTTATAAGTGAGTGGTATATATAAGTGAGTGGAATAGCTATCTATAATTATATCCACTATATATACCCTATCTTTAACTATCTACTATACCACTAAAATACACCATTTCTAGCTAAATCTCTAGCAATAAAAAGGGCAAGATCCTACTTACTATATAAGCTTCAATATAACTATAAATATATATTATATACGGATCTAGTGACTACTTAAGAGTAGTTTAATTATATATAGTAGATTATAGAAGATATCTATAATTTTGATAAGACTAGACTTATAATAGACTTTATAAGTATCTTCTATATAGTGATATTTACTAAATACTATAGAAAATATAAGATTCTTAACTAGATAATTATAAATAGGTTACTATAATTAAAATAATTAATAGTAGTAGGTAGATTCTATAATATACTATCATATTAAAGATAAAGTAATTTAATAAGAAATTATAGACTACTATATTTACCCTATCTTCTTTAATCTTTTAATCTTAGTTATTTTATAGTAACTAAATATATCTATAGATAGATTATTTAAATAAAACTTTAAGTAATATAATTACTTATTAACTAGTAACTAATAGAACTTTTGGAATTAAAATATATTAAATTATCTAAATATAGTGATTTTTATATAAATTAATCTTATAGCTAATCTCTCTATATCTACTATACCTTAGTAGAACCTTTATTATAAGCTAGCTAATTAAATAGCCTTAATATCTTACGTATATAATATAGCCTAATTAGCTTTAACTAGCTCATTTGGTTACTAAACTAGCTATTAATCCCTTTTAATTAATAAGCCTCCCTTATAAGCTATCTATTAACTTAAATATACATTTTTCTAATATATTTTTCTAATATATTTTTCTAATATATTTTTCTAATATATTTTTCTTATTCCCTATATATAGATTAGTATATTCTTGTATTAATAAGCGCTAATTAATAATATAATATATAATAGTGTTTGATAAGTTAATCTACAATAGCTTTTAATAGATTTAGAGGACTATTTAATTAGTATTTTAATAGATTCTCTTGTATTAAAACTAATTTTTATAGATAAATAATCGTTTTTAGTATTTTTAGGCTAAATTAGCTATAGTTAGTAGTTAGCTAGCTATCTAGTTATAAAAATACTGAGTAAGATATTAAGCTTCAAAAGTACCTATTCTAGATTAAATAGAATAAGACTAATAGCTAAAAAGATATTTTAAATAATATATAGTTAAAAGACCCCTATATATATCTAAGAGTAATCTATAAGAAATTAAATTTATTAATATAGCTATATATATATTTTTATATAGGAAAATAGTAATATACTATATACTAAAGTGAACACTCTATTAAAGACTACCTAGTAGTGGCTCAAAAATACTACTATCTACAGTAGTCTACTACTATATAAGACTTTTATACTCTTCCCTAACTCTATTATCTCCCTAATAACTAGGATATATAATAGTAATATATTAAAAGAGCTATAGAGTATCAAGGCCTTATTTAGCAAGGTTAACTAAAAGTACACTAATATAATTAGCAAAATATAGTACTCTATTAATATTTAGGTCTTAAAAGAATACTACTATAGCTACTATACTAGCTAGCTAACACTAACCTAGGTTTTATACTAAGACACTCTAGTATTATATATAATAACTAAATTATTACTAGTTTTGAGCTAGCTAGCTAGAGTAAAAACTAATAATACTATCCCTAGTAATAATTATAATAGTAGTAATAGTATATATATACTAGTGCTACTCTATAAGTATCTATAATCTAACTAACTATAGCCTAGTTAACCCTTATTACTAGAATAAAATAGAACTTATTTAGTATATTAATAGGGCTAGTAATAACTATAGGGCTAGTAAGGCTAGCCGGCTAATTAATAAAAGATATATCTTATTAGGCTAGGTCCTATCTAGTAATAGTATACTACTCTAGATAGATATCCCTAGAGCTATAGAGTATCTTATAATAGCTATATTATAGCTAGATCTCTAGTACTAGATTTTTAGCTAGAGTATAATATTAAAATACTATATATATACTATTAGTATATATAGTATTCTCTCTATTAATTTAATCTCTATTACCCTAATACTAAGTAATAGATTAAAGCTATAAATATAGGCTATATATATATTTTTTTCTTAATTATTATATTGTCTATATAGACTAGCTACTATTAAAATAAAAGATAAGGGCCAGCGGAATGCCTAACCCACATTTCTGACTTTCTGAAGTCAACCCAAAATCCGGGGATCTACATTAGGAGACTAAACTAGAGTTTATAAAACTTCTAATTAAATTTAGTAATATAAATATAGCTATTAATACTATTAAGCTTAGCTTAGCTATCTATTATTAGACTTATAACTACTAGCTCTTTAATAGTAGCTACTGCTTATAGTAGTATTTCTACTATTAAGCCTATAGATATATTATCTAGAACTATAAATTGGAGATCCACTCTATATATTATATAGAGATATAGCTAAATAGCTAAATATATTATTTATATAAAATAAAGAGAGAAAAAGCTAAATTATTCTATATTTAACTATAAATATCTAGTATAAATAGAATAGCTAAAATAATTGGTTTAAATATCTTAAAGATTTTTTTACTATACTATCTATATAGCTAGAACCCTAGCTTTTTCTCTAATCATTTTCAATAATAATCCTATACTAGCTATAGCTATAGCTATAATTACTAAAACTACTATATCTATTATAAAATTAATAGTAGCTAAGAAGTATAATCTCTTCTATATATACAGATGAAGATAAAGATTTAGTAGAAAAAATAGATAAAGATATAAAAAAGGACCTCTAAATATAATCTAAGATAGGCCTATAATCTATAAAAAGATTACTAGTTTATAAAAGAGATAATAATAATAATATTACTATAGCTATTAATATTTTTCTCTTTATTATAGCTAATCTTATTTAGATAGATAAAAAAATAATATAGCTATTATCTTTAGAGAATAAGCTTAACACTATAATAAATCTTCTATAGTAGTATTTTTATAATAGAAATATCTTACTATATTTCTCTAATATTAGAGACCCTGTAAATATTATAGATAAATATACATATATATATATATATTATAGGGTACTATAATAATATATCTCTTTAGTAAGAAAAGTATGTACGAGTTAGAGATCCTAGCTATCTAGGAGCTAGAGATTTGTATCTATAGAGATTATAATTATCTATTTATAGACTTTTAGTAGCTAATTTTATATCCTAGATATAGATATTAATACTAGATCTTATATCTATTTCTATATAAATAAAAAGACTCATCTAAAAATATAATTAATATACTACTATACTAGAGATATTAATATATTTATTTTTAAGATATAAATAGATATTATCTATATAATATATATATATATATATATATATAAAATAAGATTAGTAAAGAGAATGCTATAGATATAGTCTATATAAGAGCTATAGTCTAAGTTATACTCTATATACTCTAGAAGACTATTAGGAATATGAATACTATAGATCTAGTAGATTATTATAGATAATTTTAATATTTATTACTTTCTCTAGTTAAAGATATAGCAGTTATATATAATAATAGTACTAAAAATTTTATTATACTAATAGATAACTATAGCCTAGAAATACTTATAAAATAGGGTATAGTATTATTTAATAGCTCTATCTTTAATAGATAGATAAGAACTAGTATTAATCTTTCCTACTAGGGCTTTTATATCTCTAGTATAATAATATAGTACTAACTATATATCTATATTCACTAAGCTTAATCTATAATAGGACTCTATACTAGTTAAAAAGTTTTACTAATTAGTAGAATATCTTGATATCTAAACTAGCTATATAGGATTAGCCTATAATAATAGTAGTAAGACTAGCTAATATTAATAGAGCTATTAAATATTTATTTATAATATTATATATATAATTATTAATACTATATCTATAAAGAAAGACTCTATTTATTTTTTTATTATTATATATATCTCTTAGCTTATATCTCTATAAGAATAGATTACATATACTTATAAATAAATATATTTGGATAGAGAGGAAGATATCTAACCCTAGAAGAATCTCTGGAGATAATTTAGCTAAGTAAGTACTAATATTACCTACTAGATATATAAGGAATATATAGAAATAACTATAGATCTTAAGAAATAGAGAAATCCTCTAGTCTATTTATACTTCTTTACTCTAAATAGAGGATACAGAGTATATAATAATTAAAAAAGACTATTATTATAAAATAAGTCCTTTTTCCACTAATTATGTAGATAGATCTCTCTAATATCTATAACTAGTATCTAAGTATAATATCTTTATTTATTACTATCTCCTAGTAGAAGATAATAGTAGCTATTAAAAAAGCTATATTATTTAATATCTCTAGACTATTAGAAGATCTACTATTCCCTACTATATCCTATATATCTTTAATAAATATCTATACTAAGACTACTATCTTTATTACTTCTAAGACTCTATTACTATTATTGTTAAGAATCTAGGGAAGCTAGACTATAGTACCCCTAAGGCCTACTACCTAATTATACTACTTAGTATATTAGGTAAAATACTAAAGTTAATAATAGCTAGATAGCTTAGCTATGTATTTTATTAAAATCTATAGTCTCCTCCTAGATATATATATTAGTAGCTATATTAGCTAATTTTATAACTATATTCTATATTTACTATTTAAGGTATATAATATATAGTAGTAGAATAACTATAGCTATACTATTTGTATTTAATATCTATTTTAATAATATCTTCTATATCTATCTTACTATCTCTATAAATAGTATATCTCTAAATAGATTATATAGTAGATGTTAAGCTTTTTTAGTAATTATATTACTATCTTATTTCTATAAAAAAGACCTATAGGCTATAAGCTAGTAGCTATAAATATCCTCTAAGACATATTTTTTTATCTATTCTCTATCTATTCTATAATACTAATCCTATTAATAATATCTATATATTGGTATAGGGTAAATTAGCTAAGATAAACTACTAAAAGCTAGAGAGACTATGCTAGATAAAAAATAGAGTAAAAGATATATATTAAAATTTATATTTACGAAATATAGTCTTCTATATATATAGAGAATAAGAGTAGATACTAAAAAGCTAGATATATCTATTAATATAGCTTATATAGTTACTAGAATTAATAGTAGTCTATCCTATATCCTTACTATACTATCTTAGGATAATATTTAATAAAAACCTTATTAACTATAAATAGATAGCTAAATACTATAAGAAAACTATCTAATTTATTACTATACTATCCTATATCTCTAGTATATATAGATAGCTATTCTACTACTATAGATATTATTTATCTACGCTATATAGTTTATCTATAAGATATATAGCTATAAGACTATTAAAAATAAGGCTATAAAAATAATTAAATCTATTTAGTTTTAAGCACTCTACTATATTACTAGTATCTTCTATATAATATTAAGAGCTACTCTTAAATTCTATCTCTATATTCCTTCTACTCTAATCACTATATAATACTTTATAGAGAAGGCCTATCTAAGGGTATATATATCCTTTTTAAGAATATTAATTAGCTACTAAATAGTGGCTAAAGATATACTATCTACTATCTACTATATACTAATATCATTACTATAGAGGCTAGAGATATATCTATATAACGAAGATATTAATGTCATAACTATAGAATATATCTAGCTATTTATAATAGCCCTATAGTAGAAACTACTAATAGTATATATTATACTAGATGCTAAGATAGCTATTAGACAGTATAATAAAATTCTCTATATACTATCTTATCTTAGACTAAATATAGCTATTATCTATATAGATAGAAATAGGATCGAATAAAATATAGATACTATAGCCTATATATTATAGAGTAAGGCTATTAAGCGCCTTAGCACGCTAGCTATATATATAATATATTTAGTAGAGCTCTATAGTATCTATCTAGTACTCTAAGTATTTAAGAGATAGCTAAGTAATAGTAAAGCTTAGCCTATCTCTATAAAGCTATACAAAATCACTATCTTCACTAATAACTAAGTAGTTATATAGGCCTATATCTATCTACACTAAAGCTATAACTAATATATCCTTAGCCTTATTACTAAATATCTTAGCTATATTCTAGATATATTATTCTATATCTACTAGATCTCTAGCTATATAAGAGTTAAGGATGATAAATAGACTAATTAGCTTATATATTAGATAGTAGATATATCTATAGTAGCTAAAGTCTTATAGTTTTATTTTATTCTATTATTGTACTATAAGACTATCTTTACTAGATTACTATCTAGTAAGAGAAGGATAACTATATATTAAATAATTATAGTACTCTTACCTATAGTATCTTTAAAGAACTTATAGAATATATATCTTATATCTTACTATACTACTCTTATTTTATAAATCTCTATTAGTAGGTCTTTAGTCTCTAGTAAAGTAAAAACCTATAGTAGTAGCTTACTACTACTACTACTACTACTACTACTACTACTACTACTACTACTACTACTACTATCAAAATAACTCAATTTATAATATATATATAGCTTCTTAATTAATTTAGTCCTAACTATATTTTATATTATAGCTATATTATAATCTCTATGCTTATATATCTAGGTCATTTATATAAAAAATAAGCTACTCTATATCTACCGTTAGCTAGATAAAGCTATAGTGATTAATTAACTCTAGAGAGAAAAAGGAGAAGGATGAGGCTAATAAAATATTATAGAATTAGAAGAATATTACCTTTAGTTATAATTAAGTGATCCTGCTAGTATTAGTGATAGTAGGTTAGCCTAAATTTATATTAAAAGTTAAGACTCTACTTAGATAGCTAGCTATAGTAGATAGATATATATTATAGAGTTAATAAATAAGCGTAATAAAGGGGAAGAAGAGCAAGGAAGGGAGTGGAGGTAGTAGTGGCCCTAATAATAGCCTAGTAAATTATATAATATAACTACCTAGTTATCCTATAGTCTCTACCAGCAAAATGGGCGTTATACCTATGTGATCGGAGAATAAAAAAAATATAAAAATTAAAAATTAAATTCTTTATATAACACTATAGCACTAACTTATAAGGTACATATTCTGTTTAATAATATATATTAATAACTATAAATTAACTTAATTTTAAGAGGTATTATTTTTAAAATAGATAATATTACTAGATATATATAGTATAGCTCGCTAGTGTAATATAGTGTAAGAAATAGTCAATATACTATAGTTAGTTATGGTAAATTAGATATATAACCATATAAAATATATTAATATAATTATAAGCTTACTCTCTATAAAAATCTAGACAGTAGTTTAAATATATATATTAGATTATTATCTAGTATAGTATTATATCTATAGATATCTATGATTTTAATAAGACTAGCTTCGCTATAGGCCTTACAAATATTTATATATAGTTATTCATACTAAATACTAATATAACTAATAAGTAATCTACTACTATAACTAAGTTACTATTATCTATAGTATCTACTATATAAATATATATAATTTGATAATAACTAAATATTTTAATTATTACTACGAATAATAATAATAGGGTATCTATTTTATTTATACCGTATTTCCTATAAAAACTATAATACTATTATAGTCTTTTATTAGTTAATTTACCTATCTATAAAGATATTATTCTATTTATCTTATGTACTTCTATTTTATACAGTTTAGGTTAAATATATTTATAGCTATTAGTAGTTATTCTACTATTATAAGATATATATTATATAGATAATACTGATTTTTTCTTCTAGTAGTTATTTTCTAATATATATATATATATATATATAGAATTCACTAATATATAGATAGAAATAATCTTATATTGCTTATAGATAATATTAAATTATAGTATTAAATAACTTATATAGCTATCTAGAATAAAGAGTTTCTAGATAATATATCCTATAAACGAGTGGAATATATAAGTAGAACACCTAACCCCCCTCTCTCTATATAATCTAGTATTATTCAACAAATAATACTTATATTTAATTAATACTATTTATATATTAATTAGGGTCTTTATTTCTTTTATACCCTATATTCTAGTAATTTGTATACCCTAGTGGCACCGTCTTATTAGCCAAATTCGCTACTAAACTAGGCCCTATACCCACCACTATTTCTATATCTATACTATTGATTATCTATTATATATACTACTAGGTATTATCACTATTTATTGTACTATTATTAACTATTATTCTATTAGATAGTGCACACTTACACTTCTAGTAGATATTTTTAGTATATAATTACTTATTCTTATATAGAATTAGTGCACTATAATATATAGTAATCTTATATTATATCCCTTAATTAACTAATTACACACTTATTTAGTAGGGCTTAGTAATATAAAGCTTTATATTAAGCTTATTAAGTATTTACTATATATTAAATAATACTAGGCCTACTACTATAAAACTATTTAATATAGTAGTTAATTTATATACTTTATATATATATATAGTAAAGAAGTTAAATTTATTAATATAGTTACCCTATACTAAAGTTTTATTTGAATAATATATCTATAGATATATTTAATTACTATTAAATAACTAATATTAAGAGATTAAAAAAGATAAATAAATATAGTAATATATACATTAGTATAACTATATTTCGTTTATATATATTATTAAATTAAATAGTAATATAGCTTCTATAGTTACCTATAATAAATAGTTACTATTTCCTAATTATATAATCTTATATAAGTAGTATAATATAGCTTTAAAACTATATAACGCTAATTAATTTAATAGTCTATCTATTATTACTAACTCTAAGTTACTAATCTCTTGGAATAAGAGAATACTATTTCTAGTTGCATCAGCTTATCTTATATAAAATAGGAGATAGTAGTATATCTCTACTACTATTAATTATTTTGATTATAGTAATTAATCGTAATTATAATTACCAAGTTAAAGAATCTTATATTTCCTATAATATTCAGTATATATACCTATATAGGAGATACTTATAAAATCTATTATAAATCTAGTTTTATCAAAGTTATTAATATCCTCTATAAGAATTCTATATTAAAGAACAATCTACTTACTATATATAATTAAACTACTCCTAAGTAGTCACTAGATCCTTATATAATATATACTTATAGTTATATTAGTAACAAAATTATATAGTGAGGTCTGGTGATTATTACATAAAATTATATATCTATTTCATACTAACCAATTAAAAGAGATATTCGCTATACTTAGTAAATAGTAGATTTACTATTTTTTTATATTATATTATACTATGATACTATTCTATATATATCTATGGAGAGTATCTATTTCTAAATTAATTCTTTTTCTAACTAGATTAATTTGTAGTTATTAGTGTATACAGTGGAATAAGGAGGTTAGCCAGTAATTTAGTAGTATAGGGTATTAATTAGAATCTCAAATTAGCGCGCTATTTGGTGAAGAGATAGTATTTTATTATTTTTTAACGCTTAACTAGAGTTTTGGCTAGAAGCAGTATATTTTAGTAGTATAGGGGATAGTTAAAGAGAGTAGGGTATATATAGTGGACGTGATTATAGGTCGGTGTTCTACTTGCTTATATATTCTACTCGCTTATAAGTTACGCTACTGGTTAAGTGCTTATTAATATATAGAGTAGAGGGATTTTAAAATAAATATACTCTAATATTATCTATTATATATATTATTAAACTTAAATTGCTAGTCTTTAGGTATAATACTAAACTAACTCTAACTAAAGATTTACTTTTAAATATAATTATTAATAGTAGATCCTACTATTAGATATAGAGCCTATAGTATAAGAGAGGGTATAGTTTCTAGATATTCCTCTAGTTAGTAGGAATTAACTAGATAATAGTAGTTATATAATTAGTTATTCTATTATTTAGATGGTTATTAAAGTAATACCTATATTTTTTATATATATAGTACTATAGATTAGAACTAGTTCCTAATTAGTTCTCTTATATATAGAAGATAGATTTATAGTTTAGATTATCCTAATAAAATTAGTCATTTAGTTAAAAATCTCTATAATTATACTTTAGTTATAGCTATAAATCTAATCTTAAATACTTAAATTATTAGTATAATTTTTATTTATTTCTAGTTATTCTATATTAATTTTATATTTCTAAATTAGATTGGTTTATTTAAGAAAAAACTAATACTAATTGCTTTATTCTGTTATTTATTCTTTTATTATATATAATAGAATATAGTTTTCAATAAATATCTAGAGTCTATTCTATAATCTAATAAAATAGTGTAAAGTACTAATATTGTTAGGCATTTTTAGTAGATATCATTTAAGAATCTAGAGATATAAATATTACTATTTTATTTTAAGAATACATTAGACTATATTTAATTATATAGTTAATATATGTACTAGTAGATTTCTAGTCTATTATTTAAATTAATTCTAGTTATTCTATAATTTATATTTATTAAAAAAATAGGAGATACTAATATTAATTTTTATAGATTTTATATATAAAATAGTATTTATCTATAAAGTAAAAAAATTAAGATATTTAAACTAATTATCTTAACGTAATACACAAGCGAGTGGGCCACACTAGAAAATATTTAATTATAGAAACTATTAAAAAAGTTAGGCTAATTATATATATAATATAAAGCATTTAATATCCCTTTACTTTATATAGTATAGTTAGATATCTTTTTAGGGGTATATCTAAATTTCTATATAGATTTAGTTTAATCTGCTCTCTTTAACCCTCTACTATCTTAAGTTATAGGTAATATATAACTATCACTAATATTAGTAGATAATGATGCTAAATAGAAAATTAAAGAAATTCTTATAATATAAATAAGGATATTTAGACAGGAAAGTCACTAAGAGATTCTAGTTAAATAGAGAGACTATACTAAATATATCTAGTAGGATATATATATATACTAGAAAAATATACCACTCTAGATAAATCTAAAGATTATTTTAGAAGTATTTATAAAAATAATAGTCCTTATAATCTTTGTAAGATATATACTAGATATTCTAATTAAGTATAAATAGGAGTGTTTTGACCTCACTAGAGGAGGAAAGGGAGTATTATAATAGACTAGTGCCTAGTTAAGAGTTATATAATTATATATGACTAATTATCTCTGACTATCTTTTTCTTTTATATTTATTTATCTTCTTTCCCTTTTTCTTCTTACACTTTTTGCAAACTGTAAACGGCCTAGTTAGGTTAAATCAATCTTGCTTTAGCCTTTTATAATTAGTACCCTACTATATATACCCATAAAAAGAAGAAACAAGATAGCTATAGTTATGGTTATATAATAAGATACTAGATATTTATCAAGACTATTAATACTATAGTTAATATATCTACACTATATATAGAGCAATTAAACTAGGTAAACTCTATATTTAATAATAAATACTATAACACAGTTAAAAAGTGCTAAAAATAATAAAAACACTAGTAGTATATTTATAATATATTGAACCAGATATTCTATAAAAGGCTAGAAACTATATGAAATATCTTATAAAGAAGTCTCATATGTAGCAACCATTAGAATACCTAGGGGATTATTAAAATAGGCCCTAAAGATATATAGATAGTAGCTAAGTAGATATATAGTAAGTAAGATATATATAAGATAGAAATAATATTACAAATTTAATCTATAGAGTAAACTAGCTAAAGTATCAAAGATAAAAAAATATAGATATTTAGTCCTACATTCTTCCTTACTCTGTCTCTCTAATAGACTTATTAGATACTAAAAACTTCTAGTATCTAGATAAACTAGGGCTTCCACTAATTTCTGTCTATAAGATTATCAAGACTAACTATATAATATCTCTCTATGGCTTCTGCTAGGGATAGTCTGTCTAAATTACTATATTATAAGCTAGTAAAGGTACTAGTGATACTAGCTACTTAATATCTATATATATATAGGCAATAACCCCAACCACTTCTAGTACTTAATTACTATTATCCTATATAAAATAAACAAGGCTTACTACTAATAGGCTAAAGTTTTACTAGCTGATTACTCTAAATATATTTAGAAAGATTCTTGAATTAATTATATATAGAAGAATTAGATATTTAGTAAAAAAATGTATATTTTCTATAGTATATATAGGGTAAAGGGTTGACAGACTTACCACTACTAATTGATATATTAGATGTCTATAATAATATCTTTTATATCTAGCTTCTCTATAATCTTAGGAAATACTAACTTGGTAGACATATTCTATAGATAGAAGCCTTTTTTACTAGCTATAGTATCCCTATCTATATACTAACAGTATCTCTAACTTGATTCTAATACTAATAGGCATTCTCCAAAAATTACTAATCTTCTCTATCTTCTGTTAATACTAATATCTTCTATATCTATATACTCTCTAGTATATCTAGAATACTATTATCGCCTACGAATACTAAGATAACTATTAATAGATAGATAGACAATAACGTAACTCGTAAGCGACTGGAATATATAAGCGACTGGAATACCTAAACCCCCCTCTCTCTATATAATCTAGTATTATTTAGCATACAATAGTTATATTCAATTAATACTATTTATATATTAATTAGGGCATTTATTTCTATTATACTATATATTCTAGTAATTTGTACACCTTAGTGACGTCCTCTTATTAGCTAAATTCACCACTAAACTAGGCCCTACACCTATCACTATTCTACTTCTATACTATTAATTTCTTGCTATATACACGACTAGGCCTTATCACTATTTATCCTACTATTATTAACTATTATTCTATTAGATAGTATATATTTATACTTCTAGTGGGTAGTTTTAGTATATAGTGCCTTATTTATAGGATTTAGTGGTATATATAATCACTACTATAGTAGTGCTTTAATTAAAGATATTAAATATTAATAGGCTAAATTAGTATATAAGAGATAAAATTAGTACTACTATCACTACTATCACTATATAGGGATATAGATATATAAAACTTTATATTACGCTTATTAAGTATTTACTATATATTAAATAGTACTGCTGGGCCTACTATTATAAAATTATTCAATATAGTAGTTAATTTATATACTTTATCTTATATATATATAGAGAGAGATATATAGTAAAGAAGTTAAATTTATTAATATAGTTATCCTATACTAAAGTTTTATTTGAATAATATATCTATGGATATATTTAATTACTATTAAATAACTAATATTAAGAGATTAAAAAAGATAGAATAAATATAGTAATATATAAATTAGTATAACTATATTTTCTTTATATATATTACTTAATTAAGTAGTAATATAGCTTCTATAGCTATCTATAATAAATAATAACTATTTTCTAAATATATAATTTTATAGAAATAGTAGAAAATAGGTTTAAAACTATATAAAGCTAATTAAATTAAAGGTCTATCTATTATAACTAACTCTAAATCACTAATCTCTTAGAATAAGATAATATTATTTCTAGTTGCATCACCTTATATAAAATAGGAGATAGTAGTATATCTCTACTACTATTAATTATTTTGATTATAGTAATTAATCGTAATTATAATTATCTAGCTAAAGAATCTTATACTTCCTAGAGTATTTAGTATATATAGCTAGATAGGAGGTACTTATAAGCTAAATCTTGTTATATTAAATTTATAGATATTCTGTATAAGAAATCTATATTAAATATAATCTACTATATATAATTAAACTACTCTTAAGTAGTTACTAGATCATTGTATAATATATATAGTAAGATCTAGTGATTATTGTATAAAATTATCTATTTATACTAACTGACAAAAGAGAATATTTACTATATTTAGTAAGTCTACTATTTACTATTTCTTTTACTATATACTAGTAAAGTACTATTCTGTATATATCTGTAGAGAGTATCTATTTCTAAAATAATTTCTTTCCTAACAAGATTAATTTATAGTTATCAGTATATATAATAGAATAAAGAGATTAGCAAGTAATTTAGTATTATAGAGTATTAATTAGGATATTAAATTAGTCCGCTACTTTATAAATAGATATTGTTTTTAAAAGCTTATATAGTAAATAGGATTATACTCTATTTATTACTAGAGTATTAGCTAGAAATAGTATATTTAGTAGAATAGAGATAGTTAAAGATAGTAGAGTATAATAATAGATGTAGCTATAGATAGATATTCTATTTATTTATATATTCTTTTATAAATCTATTAGTAATAAAAAGAAATAAAAAGACTAATATTGAAATACTATATAGAGAGATCTAGTTATAGATTTCTAGATAAGATACTATATCTCTATATTTAATCTAAAAAGTTTACTCTAGTATACTTTATTAATCTAAATATCTCTCCTTAACCTTAATATATATCTTTTATTCTCTACAGAGATATTAATATAGAAATAATTAAGAATACTAAATATTACTTTAGCTACTAACCAAATCTAGTATTTTTTCTTTAAATAGCAACTAAAAAGAAAATAATAATAATAATAATGAATTATAATAGTCTATATATACTATAGGGCCTTTTAAAATTAATCTAGAGACCTTTCTCAATAGATATATAATAAATCTACTACATAGTAATTATCCTCTAGATATTATATAGGGCTTCTACTATCTATATTACTACTAAGATATATAGGGCTAGATAGATACCCTATTTAACTATATATAATATATAACTAGATATCTAATTAATAAAGATTTTAATAATCAAATTAATAGTAGAAACTAAATACTATTTCTAGCTAACTATTTAGATAAAATATACTTTCTAAGAGACTACTATTTATCTATATACTAATTACTATCATTAATTAGAGAATACTAGCTAAAAAGAAACTATCTAGTAGATATTAATAAAGATACTAATCTAGTATAAAGATAGATAGTTTATAGCTTTCTTAGTTAAGCTTAATAGTACTAAATAGAAAGGTTATAAAATATTTATCTATTTTCTATAGAAATAGTCTTTAAAGATTATTAAAAACTATAATTTAGTAAAAGAAAGTTATACTTGGATTCTTATCTAGTAATATAAACTACTTAAATAAATAGTAGTAATATTAAAAAAAAATTAGAGTAGTAATAATTTTTCTAGATACTAGCTCTATTTATAGAGCCTAGATAGATACTAAGGATATAGTAATAGTCCATTTAGAAAATCTCTGGGGCTAAAAATAGTTTTTAAATTTACTATTAAATACTAAAATAAGACTAGTAATATAATTTATAAATAAATAGAATATCTAACTCTCTCTCTCTAATTACTTACTATATATTAAATAGTACTAGATCTATTACTACAAAACTATTTAATACAGTAATAGATTTATATACTTTATCTTAACTATATAGATATATAGTAAGGAAACTAAAATTTAGTAATATAGTTAACCCTATAATATAATAATTCTCTATTAAGTAGAATACTCTATCTAAAAATATATTAAATTTAGTTAATTAAAAAAATAGGATCTTATTACCTATTAATAATATTAAAAATAGCTATATTAAATCTAATTATATAGTAGTAAAGCTATATAAAATACTACTATTAGCCCTATATATATATATCTATAGCTAAATCTTATATATTAATAAATATCTAGTTTACTATAAATTAATCTAACATAATCTATAAATAAGTACCTATAGATTATAATAATTTTCTATATATATATTTCTCTATAACTATATAATATTTTAATCACTACTATTTAGAGTATTATTAGGGTATCTATTTATTTATATTCTATAATATAGTAATTTAAATATCTTAGTAGCACTCTCTAATTAGCTAATTTAGCTATCTAAAGAGGTACTATATTTTCTACTATATTTCTTCTATCTTATATTATTTATTCTATATACACTACTATACTATATAGTTATTTATACTACTATTATATACTATTGGTCTATTCTATAGTACTTTTTATATTTTTAGTAGATACTTTTAGTACATTAATACTTTATTTTATAGATTATTAGATCTAGTAAATTAATAAATAGCTTATTTATATCCCTTTAATTAGCTACTATATTATTTAACGTAATTCCCGGCCGACCCGATCACCCGGCCGTCCCGATCACCCAACCCCATTATAAAATTTCAAAATCGATTATCACAACCAACACCCATTAATTCAACTAGATATAGCGATTTTTACACATATTAATCCTATGGCCAATCTCCCTACACCCACTACACCTAGGCGGAGCCCTAGTAGCCGGCTGGTCTGCCTGAATAGGCAATTCGCCGTGCGTATGCGAATCTACCATAGTAGCTACATCTAGCAAATCTAGCTGCTGAACTAGCTGTAGGCCCTCTTTGACGGTCAAACCCTCTTCGCAGGGTATCTATCTCGTTAACTGATTGCGTTTCTGGTGTTTCTTCTTATTTGCTATACGTAGATTTGCGTTTTCTTCCGCTAGTAGCGCAGTGTTATGTAGTGATATATAGTGGCCTTTGATAATCTGATCTAGTATTATTTTCGATAGGCTTGGAGGGCTATTTGACCACTGCTTGAGTAGATCCTTAAGCATTAAAGCTTGCTTTTGTAGCTAAACCACGGTTCTAGGTGTTTTTGGCGTGAATTAGCTAGATCTGCTACTTGGCTGGCTACTTAGTGGTGGAGGTGTTTATAGAGAGATATTAAGCTTTAAGAGCACTCTTTCTATATTAATAGGCACTAGGCCACTAGCTATGAAGCTATTCTGAATAATAGCTAGCTAGTGGAAGACCTCTAGCCACACACGCTAGTAGTTATCCAAAAAATCGAACTTGTCAATATGGTTATACCCTCTCCGCGCAAGATCACTTATAAAGCGACCGTATATATATTTAAGCACTACAAAGCACCTAATATTAAGCGGTTATAGTTTACTATAAATATTTTATCTATATTAAATACTTTAGGATTACCTATTTTTACTAGATTAATAGACTCTAGCTATATACTCTATGTATTACTAAAATATATATTATATCTCTCTAAATTTTTACTATCTCTACTACTATAGTCTCTAATCCTATTTCTACTAAAACTAATCTTAAAACTATATTTAATATCTAAGCTACTAAATATATAATTGAATATAAAATAGTTTTTTTTTTAGTTTATTATATTATATATACACTATATATTTTATAATTTTATAATCATAGATCTATAGATATATTTTAGAGTTATAAATCTATATAGTATATATAATAGATTTTATATCTATAGTTATAGATAAGATAGCTATATTCTTAGTAATTAAAATATTACTAGAATTAGTGACTATTATTATAGTACTAGTAATTATAGTCTTATCTCTATAGAGCTAGGCTAAATAGAACTATCTAGATGCTAGTTTTTCTATTATTGAATTTAATAATAAGCTTAGCTATTAATAGTTTAATCTAGTTTATTTTTTATTTAGATATAAACTAGCCTATATAAAGAATTTTTATATTAGAGAGAAAATATTAGATATTTTAAATATTTAGATAAGTCTTTATATTAGAATTATAGAACTTTTAGTAAATATACTATATATAAATATAGAACATATTTTATATTTAATATATATATATTTACTAAAAACAGTATACTATCTATTATTCTCTTTAGTATTATAGATATTCTTAATATTTTAATTAGCCTTTTTTACTAACTCTTATTTATTTTAGTCAATAAGATTAACCAGACTACTATTAGTTCCTTAAATCATTAGCTAAAGATCTCCCTATATTATATACAGTAGAGGAATAATAATACTACTACTATCACTATTTAAGATACTATTAGAAAAGATTATCTCTATAGTAGCTAATAAAAGCTAGCTAGATACTAGAGATAGATTTTTTAGATAGAGTATGTTTTAATATAATATTAGACTATAGAGTAGTATAGTAGATATAGTAATAGTCTATATAGTATAATAGTTAATTAAATATTATTTTATATAGTATATTAGCTTATTTCTTGTTAAAATTAGTAAATTATATCTAGAGATACTATAAGTCTATAAAAAGTTTATTATCTATTATTCTTTAAGCTAGGGAGATTATAAGATTAATAAATAACTTTAGATAGTCTAAAAGTAATCAAAAGAATATATTAAACTCTATAATAGTTATCTACTATTCAGTGATCCTTAGAATATTTTACGCTCAGATATAGAGATTACTAGATCTCTTATTTACTATAGAAAAAGGCACTAGCTATATTATTTAGGATAGTAAGTTAGTATTATAGATAGAAGCCCTTTTTTTGACTTTAACTATTTACCTATTTTCATAGTTTATATTAATAGGAGATAATTATATATTAAAAATAGGACTAATTAAATTAGTAAAGAAAGCTAGATTTAATACTATCTACTAAAAGGTGTATAGAGTACTATAGCTATAGATAGGGTTATATATAAGAGAGTTAATTATAGTATTATCTTAATAGTAATATAAGAGGGGTACCCTATTAACTATAGCCTAAAAAGTAATGTGACCACCCTACTTAATTTTAGGCTACACTATACTAGAAAGCTAAGTGTGGCCCAAAATCATAGGCTATACTCACTAAACTTTAGCGCTAATTAGCGTTAATTGGTAATATTTACCCCTATTCCTCTATTTTTCTTCTCAATTCTTTAGTTTTTTCTCTCTTATACTACACTCTCCTATCTATTATAGACCTACTAATATATCTACTAGGGACTTAGTAATATAGAAATACTATAAATATAAGATCTACTATAATAAACTATTTTATATTAATAGTATATATTCTTTCTATAGTATAGTTATCTCTAATATATAGATTATATATATTAACTAAATCTTTTTTCTTAGCTATAAGATAACTCTAAAATAGAGTTAGTATATAAAGACTAAAGAAGTATTTAAGGATTTAGATATTTCTAATTAGGATTCTATATCTAATAAAGATATAACTAAACTATAGCCTTCTATTGATTTTAATATAGGGCTATAATAGTCTAGTATTATAGGAGATAGTGCTATTATTAGTGCTAGTAGTTATAATATATAAAAAATATATAATCTATAGGACTATCTTCTAATTCCTAAATACCTAGCTGTATCTAAAAGTGGAATTTTTTTACTAGACACTATTTTAGCTTTATATAAACTTAGAATTTTAATAGTCTATATAAGTATAATACCAGAGTTATAATCTATAAAGATTAGTATCCTTATCCTTAGGATAATAATAGAGTAAATATTATTATACTAAATATTCTATAGATTTAGTAATTTAGATATAATAGGGGTCTATTAAGAATATCTTTTTAATTAAGTCAAAAAGCCTAATAAATAATAGATATATAAAGTCTATTTCTTTAATAATAATTATTAGTACTTTCTAATTATATACTATATATATAAATAGGCTAAGCCTTTTTAATTAATATACTATATTAAACTAAATTTTATATTTAAAATAGTATCTAGCAAAATAAATATTTTCTCTATTATTTTATTGAATTATAAAACTAAGTAGATTAATACACATACTTATATCTTTATAAATTTAGAGATATAGTATATCTATAAGATACTTTTTAAGAAGTTACTTAAGGTGCTTAGTGATATTAGCTATAAACTGTTATATTAGGTATATTAACTTAGCGCCAATAACTCTATAGAAGGGACCTACATTATCACTTTAGATATATATAAAAATAGATATCTAGTATATATAATGCATATATCTTATTTATACTAATATAACTAGGACTTAGTTATTATCTTACTTTATTCGATCTATATTAGATATAGTAGAAGTATTTATAATATATACTAATTTTCTATAAAATATATTAAGTAAGTATTTAAGAAGAAATTTATAGCTTACTCTACTACTATAATAATAGATCTAATTCTTTAATTAGATCTAAGCTCTTAGGTCCTAGGCTATATAGATAAGGCTACTAAATAGTGGCCTAAAATAGTGAACTAGTTTAAATCTAAATAAGCTCTATAGATTTTAGCAGGCCTTGTATATAAGGCCTCTAAAATTATAATTAGTTATTAGATTATAGTACTATATTATATAGATAATAAGGCTATTAGGTAAAAGTAATCACTTTTTTTAGTGATTTTAATATATAGAATCTCTATACTTTATTAATATATTACTAACTTATTTTCTTTAGAACTAAATATTATATTAATAAGATAGTTAAAAGAATAAGACTATCTATAGAGAAAGGGTATTATATATTATAGAAATCTATAGATATAGTTTTATTTATTAGTAAATAATATTATTAGAAAGATAGATTTATCTTTTTAATATATATTAAATACATATTAAATATATCTAATATAAATATTTTAGAAAAACAAAACTATACTATAATAGATTATTAACAAAAAAATGATAGAAATATTAGAAACCTAATAATCTATATAATTTAGTCAAAATATCTAGTTTTAATAGGGCCGCTACTACTTCCTAATTTAGATATTAATTTTAATATCTAAATTATTAGTTAATACTTAATTATCTTACTCTTATTTATACTTAATCTATTTATAATTAATTTAACTAGATTACCTATAACTTATAGGGTCTAATCTAACCCTAGATGAGGTGGTAAAGTTATAGCGTGAGATTAAAGAGCTTTCATAGTATAAATGGGTTCAGGATCTTTAAAGATAGAAAAAAGAATCATTAGAGTAGCTTAAATAGTGATCTTCTCCTTATATACTAATATTATCTTTTCTATACTTTCTTTTGTATATAGATAGTATTAGTTTTATATATTAGAAATATTTATTTTATTAAATATATATATATTAAATATATATAGTTAAGATATTATATACCTTAGTAAAAGATTATTATAAATAAAAATTCCTATCTACCTACCTAAATTCTATAGTATATATATATACTTATAGCACTAGAGTTATATTATAACTACCTATTTAGCCTATATAACAAGGCGTAAGAGACAAAGGTATTAGTAGAAGAAATCTCACTTATATCTCTAGCTATATCTCTATTACTCTCTCTATCCTTATTATCCTCTATCTCTTTATCATTATTATAATTAGTAGGGGTATATAAATTATATAGAGGATATATTAGCCTAAAGGGCGCTTAGTATTCTATACTACTTAGATTATAGCCTATAAGTCTACAAAAATAACTAGTTTATAAAAGGATAGGTGTAGGGATAACTTACTAAAGTGACGGATAGCTATCTTAATACTTATAAGTTTAGCTATATAGACTATTGATTTATCTAAGCTGCTAAGGTGCTGGCGTTTAGATACCTATAGTTATAGGGCCACTACTATAGCTTTAAGTATTCCTTTATACCTACTTCTATCTATAAAGAATATAACTAGGGGGCTTAGGACTAGATCTAGAAGTAGATAAGGCTCTATTTCTATAATTATAGTGTTAGTTTCTATATAGAGGGTATTAGTTTGGATATTATTATATATTTTGATCACTATCTTAGTAGGTTTAATTATATATTAAATTCTTAGCTTCTATAGTATAAGGATAAAGACTATCCTTATTTTCTAGATAGTATCTAGCTAACGCTTAAGAACTTAGTTTTTCTTTTAGAGAGCTTCTAGGGGTGGAAGGCCGCTAAGTTTAGTATCTTAAGGCCTATATATCTATTATATAGTGAGGCACTCTAGCTATATCTATTTAGTATCTATCTAGATTTATATAGCTATTTCCTTGATAATTTATTATATCTATACGGGATTAGTAATAGATATAGTTCTATATTTAATATAGCTATCTATATACTTTTGAAGGCTCCTATAATAAGGATAGCTATTTAGTGTTGAATTTAAGTAAAGATATTAGTGATTTAATTTAATTTATTTTTAGGGATAGTATAAGTAGCTAGGGGATACTATATAGTAACCCTATAGAGTATCTATAGCACTACTACTACCTAGTAAATAGTGTATATAGCTATAAGTAAGGCGCCCTATATAGAGCCTATTATACCCTAGAGAGCTCTAAGACTATTGTTTATCTTTGTGGAGAGCTTTATTCTATAAGTATTAAATTATAGTCACTTATCTAGCTATATACTAAGGTATTTGGCGGAATCTGATAGTTAAATTATTTGGTTAGCGGTCTAGACTATTATCTATAATTACTAGGGTCCTCTATGATAATATTATAAATATATAGTATATACTAGTGATCTAGCCCTAGTGTGGGCGTTATATCTAGTAGTTATTAAGGATTAGTGAAGTAGATAAGTTTAAATCTGTCTGGGGCCAACTTTGCTATATATTGTGATATCTATATATCCGCCTTAGTGAGATCTTATTAAAGAAGCTCTATAGTCCTTATATATAATATAGATTCTATAATTAGGGCTATATTATCCATCTATCTATATCTATAGTATTTAGCCCTATCTAGTCTATAAATATAGTATCCTTAGACTAGTGGAGTGTTAAATAGTAGGAAGAGGATAGGGGAGAGTGGAGATCTCTATAGGATACTAGTTTCTATACTAAATAGTTTGCTAATAAAGCCTAGGAGCTTAATATATAGTAATCTATCTATAAGGAAGGACTACATATAGCATAAAGTGCCCTAGTGCTAGAGTCTATATATTATTACAAGACCTCATTAGGAAGTCTTATAAGTATAAGGGAAGTGAGATAAAGAGGTAGGTAAAAGTGAAATAAGGTATAAGTGAGAGTTGAAATAAAAATAAAAGTAGATAATAGTTATAAAATTTTTGAAGGGGGGAAGGAAGGAGTATATATAGTTAAGTCCTTCGCCACCTAGCTTAATTAGAACTAGTGTCCTTATAAATCATTATTATATAATTGACCTATTAATAATAGTATTAGGTCAATATTAATAATAGTGATATATCAATATTAATATACTATAATATACTCATAATTATATAGTAACTATTAGTGAGTGATATTATTATATACCCCTAATATATTAGGTAGGAGTATACTTACCTTCTTACTATAACCCTAAGCCTAATATATATAGTCTAGGATTAGTTAGTTTATGTGGTTAACTAATATACCCTTCTAGCCTCTAAGATATATATTTAGTAGTAGGTAGTATTTCTTAACTATCTATAAGATATGGCTTATAATCACCGCTTCTAGTAGCTTTCTAAGGGTATTTATAAGGGTAATTAGTTAGTAGGATTTCGGCTTATAGAAGTTATAAGGACCCCCTTCATATAGGGCTACTATAATTAATTACTAGAAGTGATATAGGTTATAGCTAGTGCGTATATAGGCGTTAAATATAGAGGTAAGGATATAGATAAAATCTTTATATATAAGACAAAGCTTCTACACCCTATTAGGCAGTTTATCCGGCCTAGGGGCCTTATTAGAGGGTGCTTAGCGGATAATATTAGTTACTTCCTACTCTAATATAGGTAGGGATTCTAGCTATTACTTTACCCTATAGACACTAGTGATATTATCAAGATTAGTATCAGGGGCTAGGGGAAGAAAATCCCCCTTAGTATCTTAGCTTTCTCCTTATTTAACTCTACTAGTTAACTATCTATCTTCTTTAGTGCTAGTATAACACCGCCAGAGCCTCCTTTATGGTTCCTAGCCTATTTTAACACCCACTAGAGGCCTTATAAGCCGTCCTTAATAGTGTCTTTGATCTAGATATATATAATCCTAGAAGTGTATATCTAGTGTGTTTTAGCTACTATACTATAGCTAAACTTAATGTATTTAATCTCACTCTCCTATAATAGTAATTAAATATGCCCTTTTACTCTAAAAATCTTATATAGTAGTATATCCTGAACTAGAATAAGCTATCTATAGCTATTCTAGAGAGAATATTACTTACTTAAATAAATAATCTTTTCTATTTAGATCTATTTGGGAGATAATAAGATTATATAGAGCCTAATATATAGTATAGAAATAATTATTTCTATTAAAATTCCTTTTATATATTCTTTTATAAATATTATAAGCTATTTACTATATATAAGTATTCCTAAGCTTACTAGATAGATAATATAAAAGACTTTTTTAGACTATAATACTCTAGCTTAGAAAGTATATTATACTATATAATATAGTCTATAAGAAAGTGATCTATTATATAGAGAAAAATATATAATTAATAGAAAACTAGTAGATAATTATTATACTAAGTCTAAATTACTTTAAAGATATTCTTCTAAAATAGGGGATCTTAGTAAAGGCTAAATAAGCTACTACTAGATATTAGAAATAAATAGAAAAGAGAGATATATAGATACTTTATTGATCTTTTATATATAAATATAAATAAAATTACTTTAGGTATTTCTCTATTTCTAAATCCTATAAATATTATATTATATATAAATATATCTAATATACTTTATCTATTATCCTTAGTAACTAAATATATATTTATCTATTTCTCTCTACACTTTATTAAAAACTACTAAAGTCTTTTTATCTTTAAATATAATACTATCTAATATTTTTAACTTAATTAACTCTATTTACGCCTATCTAGAACTAAAAAAGATTTTACTAAAAAAAATTAAATCTATTTAGGATTACTAGAGTTATATCTAGTATAATACTATATAGAAGTTCTTATATAATTATTAATTTTTTTTAATAAAATAGTCTAATTTACTAGTATTTTTTTTTAATAATTTAGATAAGATTATATATATTTATAATATATTAGTTAAGAAAATAGATAATATATAGATTATATATTAGTAGTAATATAAATTAGTATTTAAATAGCTAATTAATATCTAGATAGTCTTTAAAAAATAGATTTTTTAAAATTTTAATAAATATCTTAGTAAAATAAAGAAATAGAAATACTTCTTCTAGATAAAATAGAGTAATTAGTAATAATTTAATAAATATATATCTAATAAATATAGCGCTATAGCTAATTATAAAAGTATAATTTAAAATTAAATAAAAACTAAGAAGATTCTAAAATCTCTAAAAAATTAGAAAACTAGAGCTAATTAATAATATTAAGATATTTATTAATTATATAAAAAAGATTTTAATAATTTAGTTATCTATAGATTTATTAGATTTATATATCTATTTATAAATAATTTGAAATTATTAATAGTCTAGTAATCTAATTATAATTATTAGCTATAGATGATTTATTATTATTTTATAGTATAAATCTTAGTAGACTAGATATATCTATTTCTATAAAAACTTTATTTAACTATAATATTTCTTATATCTTTATATTAGGTAAAATTATATAGAAATACCTAAAATTTAGAACTATAAAAATATCTAGTTATATATCTAAATACCTAATAGTAGATCCTTAGGAACTAATATATCTATATATATTTTAATTACTTTTAGATCTTAGTATAGTTATATTACTATATAGATACTAAATATCCTTAACTATAATTTTATTTTTAGAAAAGATTTTTTATAGTCCTGGAACTTTTAGATTAATTAGATTAGCTTATAAATAAAGATATATAATTATTATTATATATATATAATTAAGTCTATTTCTTTTTTAAGTAATTTTTAGGTATAAAAATATATATTTTAATCTTTTTTTAGCTAAATAAATCTTTAGAGTAATATAAAAAAGGAATACTAAAACTATACTCTTTATTATATAACTATATAAAAAGATTAATCTAACTATAAGAAAATATTTTTTTAATTATAAGAATCTAAATATTATAATAATTCTTTAAAAATATAAGAATATATTTAGGAATAAACTATCTAATATATTACTATCTAAATATATAATATTTTATAAGATTTATATAGATAGTAGTATCTCTATAAATATTTAGGGTCTTCTAGTTATCTTTATAAAAATACTAAATAATATCTAGTAAATATATATTAACTATTAAGCCCTAAATAATCTAATAGAAAAAATAGTTATTTATTACTATAAATCTTGTAACGGGCCCATGCCCGTATATGGCCACGTGACCGTGGCCTTCCGCCCCCATTCGGTAGTATGTTTCGTGCGGAAACGGCCCGCTTCCCTTTCCTTTCTTCAAGATTATTGTAAATAGTATATTAGCCTAGTACAATTAAATTAATTCTGCTATAGCCCTTTATATACAATAATCTTCTAATACCTTATCATTAAACGTCACGGAAGCGCCTAAAAGCATCTTAGATATAGCAGCAAAAGTCTCTAGAAGTCCTAGAGCACACAATTGCCCCTAACCGTATAGACGTTTAGGGATGACAACAAAGTAATAGGCACGGAAGCCCTAACCTATATAAATAAAAGTGAATATTAATGGTCACTATTATATACGAACGACTAATATAGAAACAAACGAAATACTAGTTTAGGTATAAGCGCTTATTAAATAGCTCTCGAATTATCATTATTAACTAGTAGACTAGTAGGCCTAGTAGAACGAATGTTTTCTTTAAATTAAAGAATAACTTTTCCGCTAAGGAACTCTAGTAATTAGTGACTAAACTACTCTGAACCTCCCTAAAAGGGCTATAATAACGTCTCTCCCTGATTCGCTATAATCAGAACCGGCCTAACGCCCACACTTATAACTACTAGACCCTCTAACCTTCAAAGATAGCTATATAGATTAGCCTATATTCTAGATAGCTATTAAAAATAAATTGCTTATAGACTTAGAAGCTCTTAGAGATAATTATATATATCTACTTTACATTTATTTATATCTAGAGGGAAATATAAGTAAGTATTAGACCTAATCAGGAAGTATCATAAGTTCAAGGGAAGTGAGGTAAGAGATAGGTAAAAGTGAAGTGAGGTGTAAGTGAGAGTTCAATTAAATTTTTTTTTGAAAAGTTGTATTCATCTATTTGAATAGGGAAGGAAGGAGTATATATAATTAAGTCCTTCGCCACCTAGTTCGGTCTAGACTAGTATTCTTATAAATCATTGACTTGTCTATGACCTATTCAAAATAGTGGTGAGTCACTATGAATAATAGTGGTTTGTCACTATGAATAATAGCTATTATTCACAGTAAGAATATTATTACTTTTATATAGTATTAATAGTAGAACAGAAAAGCTTAAGATCTAATCTAATATCTTAAGAATATCTATAGTGACCTAAACTTAAAGAGAAGGGCTATCTAGTATCTATGAGAAATAAAATAAAGAACAAAATAATCCTTCACTAAGTTCTTCCCTATATTTAAGAAAGAATTTATAGATTTAGGAGTAATAATATAGCTAGAGGATATAAAAATATTAATTCTAACTAGTTCACTAAATCTATCTATATAGTTAGCCCTATTATATAGAGAAAGCCCTAAAAACTTTATAGACCTTATCTTATTACTATAATAGATTAATATAGACCTTAACCTTCTATCTATAGAGATAAACCGCTAGCCGAATAGGTATAAAAAGTAACTAGATTATCTATAATCACTAGTTATAGACTAGATAGATTAGATATCTATCTAAGTTAGTAAGACATAAATGGCTAGAAACCTCTAAATAAAGTAAGCAAGATAGATAGATAAGGATAAAATAGACTAATAATAAAAGAAAGATCTCTATTTCTATTATAGCTAGAAGGACTACTATATTATAGTATACCTATACTAGCCTACTTAAAGACTAGATATAAGATTAACTACTAAGGTCTATATAGCTAAAATTAACTATAATAAGAAAAAGAAAGGTATCAAAACCACTATTTATACTAAAAGGATATATAATACTATAATAAGTGAAGACTCTACCCTATCTAATAAAGATATAGATATAATAAATAATTTAGGAAATAAATAGCCCCTATTCTTAGTTATAAATAGGAGCGAAAGAGAGCTAAGGGTCTTATAAGGAAGGAATTATTACTATTTTACCTTAATACTAGAGTAAATAGAATTAAATTTATATAAGCTCTAATTAATAATAGCTATACTAGTTATACTATAATAAATAGTCCTTTAGCGAGATCCCTTAATCTCCTATATATCTATCTTAATATACTAAGATAATTAGATAGTATAGTAT